>JAODFW021014852.1:0-10013 GCA_027575235.2 Palythoa mutuki | reverse complement strand
TATACAGACAGTGTTTCTAGTCGGACGTTTTGTTTTCACCCCTACACAGTTTTCCTGGCGGGGGCAACTGCCCCCCCCTGCCCCCCCGCTATGTACGGCCCTGGTCAAGGCCAAGTTATTGTATTAAGTTCTGTTGTTGATATTAGTATTCCTTCGTTTCCATTTTCAAAAATTTCATTATCTTCGACACTACATTTTCCTGCTCGTTCACCAATTACACTCCAATACTCTCAAACAAAACCATCAAGTCGAGGCCAAGTTCTTAAAAATACAGTAAATGTCTCAGAAGTTAGAACTTGGCCTCGATTTGGAATTGCGCTATTTAGTTTGAACACATCTAATATTGTGAGCGTATTAATAGGAAGCCATGAGTTGAAATGTCTTGTGATACCTATAAATCTTAATAGCACGTTTAAATCTTAAAAGTACAATAAGGGAATACTTAAAAGCTTGCCTAATGCTATGACTACAGCAGTTCTACTTTTAGTTTTTGACTTTTGATATAGGTAGCCATTGAAAGGATAAAATAAAACATTCCTGTATATCATCGATTATTTACAATCATTTGGTTTCTGTTTTCTGCAACTTTAACAATTTGAATTTAAAGAAATGTCTTACTATACTGCAGTCCTTCTATGTTGCTCCCTACACAATAATTTTTTTTTTCTGGGAGGAACTTATAAAATTAAGGAAAACATATTCAGTCTTCAACGTCAATGCATACATAGGATATTTCTTCTTCAAATCTAACTAAGCAATGAACAAAATTATACAAAACCAGCACACGTAAGGCTACTATGTGGTCTCTTGTTCACGCTGCACCGAAACGATCCGAGCCTTACTCGGTCAGCTATATTCGCAATTCACTTCCGGAACGATTTGATTTGGTCCCACACTACAGTTTCAGTGCCACGAAACCTATCCGATACGTTACTTATCACTTATGAAAGCGTTGTGTTCCAGGTACACTTTGACATAACAATTGTTACGACAAAAGTGTTCCACTATCTATCCGATATATATTTTTTTTACGGTACGACAGCTATCAGGTAAAGTGTGAACAAGGCCTTAAGTGAAAATTTACCACTGTTGGAATGGAGCAAGTTCATCAAAAAATAATCTTAATCTACGCCCTTCGTCTGTAAGTTCTGCCCATAAGAAAATTTTCTTGCTTGTTAACATCGTCAAAGACCCAAGAACTCCACACTCCATAATTAAGTGGTAAACTACGGGACATTGGATGTAGCAGTCCACTGTCATACTCTTATCGTAGAGTCTCATCGTTTGAAGAGGGTGGGTATTGAACTGCCAAGTTTGCAACTTAACAATGAATCGTTCCTTTTTTGCTGGGTTGGGGGCACGGCCTTCACCCAATCCTTTTAAACTTGAAGCAACTGTTTCTAGTGAAACCGTGCAAAGCACTGACTCTTTGTTAGTCTGATCTTCCATCTGCTCAAGTTCAATCGGAACTACTGAAACCGAAAACCTCTTGGTCAAGTATTGACAAAAACCTTTGTGTTGTTGCCAGTGTTTCTTCTGGCACTCCACGCTACAGTAAACAACAGAGCGGCAACCGGCACACCTCTTAAGGCTTTTACCTTCTGCATTGCAATAGGTGCAAAAATTGCTAATTGGTTGCACTTTATCCCTCGGGTGACAACAGCCTTCCGTATTATTTTCGTTTATGTTTTCAATAAGAGTTGGTGGTGATGTGTAAAAATATCCTTCTTTGACACCTGAAAACGTTTTAATTGGACCAGAAAGGCCTCTCTTCTCCTCTTTGGGAAAATAAAGCCATGGCCCCGAATGATTTTTCACTTTGTTTTTTGCTATAGTAACCCTTCCTGAAAAGTTGAAATCCATGAAGATTCCGCCACATTTATTTCGTACAATGGTATTTTCACTAATAAACACGGTGCTCACTTGCTCGATTCCTATGCCCCAAAATGCATTCTGAAAGAGAATATTTTGACAAACTCGGGCACAGCATCCATGAAAACTGGCCCCGAAAGAACGGTTCTGATAAATCTTATTTCCTCGAACAAGAGTATTAAGTTCTGTTGTTGATATAAGTATTCCTTCGTTTCCATTGTCAAAAATTTCATTATCTTCGACAGTACATTTTCCTGCTCGTTCACCAATGAGAACACCTTGTAGGCCATTCTCATAGATCTTGCACTTCTTAATTTCTACACTGCCGCCTTCCATAGCTTGGATTCCACCACACGCGTTGTTGTGGATGATTGATTTATCAATGACAAGTTTTGAATGCTTGTCATTAACAATCAAACCGTAGCTACCGCCGAAGGAAACTTCGCATTCCTCGATTTTTACTTTAGATTCTGAGCAGATTCTCATGGCTGGAAAGCCTTTGATTCCAGAAGGCTTATTCCGGTTACCGTAGTTATACTGGCGCTTACATTGTGGCATCCCTTTGGAAACTGCAATGCATCTTTCTCCTCCATTGCAATCTGGATAGTCCCCACAAGCAGTGAAACCTCCAGATATCTTACAACAGAAAAATTCACAAGTAGCTTTTCCGCATATTTCAATTGGGCAACCGCCGACAGAAAATGAAATATCTTCCACGTAAACATTGTCAGCAAAGTCGCAAATATCACGACACTTCAGATAAACTTGGTCCTTGTTCAGCCCAATCATACATAGATTTTTATGAAAGCACATTACAGAAAGTTCGTATTCACCGGGTTCGAGAAGAAGTGTAGTATCTGGTGGAGATGTGGCGATGACGAACTGAAACTCAGTCGCATTTGACACTGAAATGAATGGTATTTGCTTAAACCGTTTGTTTTCCTTGCTTTGTTCATTGAACTTAGTTGAATAGTAAGAATACTTAACAGCAGCTGCCTTTGCACGATTCTTTAAATCCTGTTTACCATTTTTGACAAGCTCGTTAAGAGCCCAAGCTTTTCTATGGTATATCTTTAATACCTTAATCGTAATGTCGTTCCTAAATTGAACAAGCGCAAGTGCTTTATCACAGTCTACGAGAGCTTTCTCTGGTTCCTCTAAATTAAGATAGCAGGCTGCTCTATTGGCGTACAAAGCAAAATCCACTCGATTCAGAAATCTTGCTGCCATAGTATCGATAGCCTTCGAATAACTGCGCTCTGCTTCCAAAAAACGTTTCTTTTTAAAATATTCATTACCTTCTTGTCTTAAAGCCATCGATTCGTGTTCAAGTGTTTCGAAATCAGCTGTATATTCTTCTGTCTGAACTTCTTCAGGTTCTTTTAAGCGTTGGGAAATGCGCCTGGCATTCTGATCAGTGAGCGGAAGGAAAAGTTCATTAGTTCGCTTTTGTTGAACCTCAACCTCGGCACCTCCCAAACACTCTAGTTGTCTTCTCCGTAGTTCCATTGCTTTAACTTGGTCGTGACAAAGGCTGAGATATGTTGCTGCCTCACCAAAGATTCTTGCCGTTTCTTCTTGATGAAGTAGTTCCTGTTGTATTTTAGGATCGCTAAGGTTCGTTATAAAGGACACAACATGTTCTTGCAATGTAAATGCATGGCAAGCCAGTTTCCCCCAGAGGTGCAATAAAGGCTGACAAGTCGAGTCTTCACTTCCATCATCGCTTATTTCACTGCACACTTCAGTAGGAGAACTGGTGTGAACAAATGCGTAGTGAAGCATCCGGAGGGCGCAAAGAAGAATTTCTTGTTTTCTGTGAACATCGACGTTATCACGTATCAGTTCTTGCACCAGACGATGTACAGCATACGAACTCGCTGACAAACGATTAAATAGGGAGAATCTTGTCAACAGTGAAAGCACCTCTTTGGCGCAAAATTTGTTTTGAACGCTGGTTCGTAGCGCTTGATTGTTGACCAGTGGAAGACCTTCGTTAACTACTTCAAAGGGAATGCCTTCAGGAGCAAGAAAAGCCGAAACTTCCATCATAATTACAGCCGCATCACGTGTATCAGGGTTCCGGGCCAGTTTCGATATATATGTAAAGTTTATCGACCAAGTTGTGTGGACAGCCAGGCGTTCAGGAGAGGTGTTTTCTAAGTAGCGGCCCTTTCTTTCTTTGAGCAAGTTCAGTCGCCGCTTTTCGTACTCTTCGAAATAGTCAGTAAATGTACATTTAACTAGTAAAATATAAGCAGATGCTTGCTCTAAAGCCAGAGGTAAACAACCAAGTTCCTCGATTAATTTCTCCAAAGCTTTTTCTTGTTCATGTCGATTTGTTCGCCTTCTCATGAAAGAAATGGCTTCTTCTTCAGACAAACTCTTAAGTTCAATGCAGTCCTTCTCGCTCATGTTGATTTCTAGTGCTAATGCAGATGGCTCCCTCCTTGATGTGATTAATATATGACCCCGTATATTGCGTCTCCATTTACCATTAAGAAGTTTCATTATATCACTTGATAACTCGGCGTCATCCAAATTGTCAACAACAAGACACCAGGGATTAGGACACCTCTGAAGCCAATGAAGTGTTGTATTCAATGTTTCGCTGAAGTTGTTTTCACGTGTTCCAATACCTCTAGCCATTTCATTCAAAGATATTTGGAAAAAATTCTGGTTTTCTCCAGAGACATGGAAAACACCGCCAGTGTATTTTTGTTTGTTACTCCACACATGCTCAACTGCCAACGAGGATTTACCAATCCCTCCAAGGCCACAGATAGCCGTGGTGACACAGCAGTCATCAGCTAAAGCAGCTTTTTCTCGAAGTTTATCAAGTTCCTTCTCCCGGCCACAGAAACATGAGTTGCGATCTGGGGCATAAAAATGCGAGTCAGATGTCATTGCTGGCATTGCAAGGTGCTCGATGAGATCACTTACTTTTGACTCAAGCTGTTCTTGCTTTTCTTCAATGCCTGTTATCCTTTCGTCAAGAACGTTATGTTCAGCTCGAAGAGCACTGTGCTCCGAAGAGAGAGCTTCTTGTTGAGTTTCTATGCCAGAAATCCTAAGATCAGTGTTCTTCTCCACCTTTTGAAGATGTTCTTGCGCTCTTTCTTGGTTTTCTTCAACAGCATCTAAACGGTGTTCCTGGTTTTCACAAGACATGGCCAAACTTTCAATTTCTTTTGTTAGTTTGTCAATCATAGAGTCGATGTCGGCTTTGAGATCCTGGAGCTTTGTGGTAATATTTTGTTTTTCCTTCTTCGCTGTTTCTTTTATGTTTTCTGTTTCCATAAGTAGCGTGTTGATATCATCTTGAACAAGCTTCAGCAAATCCGCATCTACAGGATGCCCGAGGCACAACTCAGTGCCTGAAAGAGAGTGAATTACATAAAATGTTAAAACTAAATCCGTACCGCTATGTCAATACAAATTGTGAGACAAAAACTAACCTTTTTAACAATGATTACTTTTTCGTAAAGTATTAGATAAACATCAATTTTATAACTGACGTGCAAAAAATTAGGAGGTAAAATAGAACCAAGCTTAAAGGCAACTTTTATTCTTTAATGGCTGTCATTTCGAAAAAGTGTTTTTGAAAGTCTAAAGTTCAAAGAAGATTTAAAATGCGTCTGAACTTCATTAGTAATGATATACTAAAACATAATAAATAATAGTAATAATAATAATAATAATAATAATAATAATAAAAATAATAACAATAATAATATTAATAGTTTATTATATCCACATGGCAGTACAACTGAATTATTGTGGTAGTCAGATAAACATTACAACACATATGATTATAAATTAAGAATCAGCATAGCGCACAGTGCCCTTAGGCACATGAATGCGTTGTGGTCCCGATCTGAGGGATTACCCATGTGATATTGGTACCTCCGTCGGGATTATGCCATTAAGAGGTTCGATTCCCCTGGCCTTTACAAAAGCTGCAGCCATTTTTGACTGATGACTATCTAATGGCTACAAGCCAGCGAGGCTACATGCTATCCTTTGGTTGACTATCCTTTGGTTGACAGCTACTAAGTAACTGTATATTTAGCAAATACTTTTGTTAATTGCTTGTTAATGAAAACAATTTTACTTTAGTGAACATCTGGATCAGCTCTGATAATTACTTTGAAAAGTACCTGTTAATTATATAAGTCCTTCATCAATACATCTAATTATTTACTTACAAAACATGCACCAGTTTTTAACAGTAGTATGTAAGAAAACAAGGAATAGGGATAACGTAGCACACACAGAGTATAAATAATATTATTAATTAAATAAAATAAATTATGCAAATCTATTTACAGACAGTTTATAATAAACAGAGCTACAATAATTGATTTATTACAACTAATTATTCAAAAGCGAAGACAGTTCAACAGGAAACATGACGCTTATATGGCATTTGAACTGTCTTTCTGTACTAAGTTGTAAAAGTAAATACAAGCATAATGCAGTAAAAAAGGTTAAATTTATACACTCATCAGAAAAGCTTGGTATATGCCCTGCACGGGAATCCAAGATGTATGTCTCCCCAATAGTAAACGATTCTTGAATATGTACATAATATTTACTATAACCTACATATATGAGAATCTATTTAGATTTGCTAGGCAAATGAGATTCTTCTAGTTTGGGTTATTAAATTGGCAAATTTCTGCCAACAGGTTTTTAAGCCACAAGGTTTTTACTGTATGTAGCTGTCGTGTAAATATGATAAAAAATGCTGGACAGGAAAAAAATTGAGCCAAATTCAAAAAATGGATGGGTCATCAACCCCGTTCATCTTCCCTGGAACTACCACTGTGCTCTTAACAAATCAGAAGATGTGCTAAGTATATTTGTTTTACTGATATACCGGCAAATGTTTGCTGCCACTGCACTTGTAAACTCAACAGCGCACTTATCTCTTATCCACAATAGGCACAATCGCATAGTAGCACTAAAACTATACCTCGCTTTTCCCATTCTTTGAGATCTTGAACAGTTTCAGTATCTTTAGGCGAAGGAAGGCCAAGGGAACGAATCAGTGTTTCCATTTGTTGAAAAGATCTGCCGAACTTTGTAATGTCCCAATCGTCAAAGTTACAATGGCCCCATTCATTCCTAACTGAGGACCGGACATCTTTAGCATTGTTTTGGATCATTGTAGAGAATACACTGGAGTTTGAAAGAATCCCCAACACCGCCGACAAATCACACGTGTTATCAAAACCTGTACAAGAAAAAGCTTAATTAAAGTCAATGCAATAACCACTCATGTTTTGCAACACTCCAGTTTACATAGTTTCCGTTGTTAGGTTATAAAGAAATGCAAGCGCTACAAGCAGCTTGCCTTTTGTTTTGGTAAGTACCGGTTATCCCTTATTCTTGTTTCTTCCTCTCTAGTTCCCAGGATAATGCTTTTGTATGCAGCTATGTCTTAAACTTCATGAAAGGACCTGTGTTAGTGAGTGTATTTGCCCAGACAGTAGGTAACCAAATTCTGGGAAATTCAAGTTGGCATAGTGGTCATCATGCGAGCACATTCGTCCCTCTACGACCTGGGGTCGAATACTGGGCTTTTTAATAGGTCTTTTTGCAGCAAGTGATTACATGATACAAGTAATGCTATGGTAAGCAAATGATGTGACAGACCCCACTGGGAAATGTCAAAAAAGAAAATTCATGCTTTTCTAGTTAGCATTTATTTTGCCTTGTCTTGGAGTCTATCACATTCCATTATTTGTACCATATAATCACTTACTGCAAAAGGCCTATTGTTTAAATTTACCAGTTTCGAGAGGGTTACCATAGAATATCAGCTTCGCATACTTGTTTTTTCCGTATACACATGAGCCTTTAAGGGATTAGTTATGTTTGCATCATTAGATGTCATTTCCGAAAAAAAAATATAATAAAGATTGGACATTTTTGGTGTACTGGGATTTTTTTAAGGCGTGTTACAAATATGAGCAAATTTTCTATGACAAAGTTTTTGTGACAAATTATTTGTCCGTGTAGATCAAACAATTTTTTCTATGAAGCTTCCTTCGGCCGTAACAATTTCAGTCAGCGGGAAATAAAAATTAGCTTTATCGAGTGCCAGCTAAGCAGGAAAAAGCAGAACAACAAAACATGATTCCTTTTATGAGAAACAGACCTGTTTTGTTACATTGTGGCATTCCTGCGTTTATGTTTGGTTTTGTTTGAAACTAAAGGAAACGAAGATGATTTTTCCGCCCTTCAAGAACCCAAGAAAAAAAGGAATGAATTCATCTCCAAAATTCTGAGGTTGTATACACGAGCAAATTGCAGATCTGCCAATTTTTTTTGCCATAAAAAAAACTTGAACTTCAGTTTTTCAGCAAATGGATTTGACATATAAAATTTGCCAAAAATCTCTCATCTACACGAACAAAGACTCTTTGATACAAAAACTTTGTCAAAAAAAATTGCTTGTGTAGGTCTGCCTTAACATTATATCTTAGTTCCAAAAGTACACTACAGTTTTTCAGCCCTCTGATTGGCTGTATTCTTTACGGCATGAGATAAATAGGTTATATGGGTAGATTTTTGATTGAGATCATGCCCCAGCTGTTACCACGCATGTGCCAATGTCACACAATTCACAAAACCAAATAAATTTAAATTAAATTAAATTACCCTTGCAACGAGGCTTATTTTGATAACTCTAGACCTGTTCCCTTAATTTTACATGTATTACAGCCTGAAATTAAAAGATCCTGTTTTTAATTTATCTCTTTTTCCCTGCTCACCAGTAAACTTTGCCATATGGGGTTCCAAATAAAGTTTGCCAAGATCAACAGGTGACATAACTCTGTAGTCATACAGATGAAATGTCCTCTTGTGCAATCCAAAGTTGTTGTTTATACTGCCGTAGTTCAACGTAAACCCTTTGTCCTTGCTCCAGTGTGTTCCACGTACTTGAACACCAATGCCCTTGCTGCTCTTCTGCATGTTATAAAATGCTGAAATATTGGTGCCAACAAAATCCCGCGCTGCTGGCAAAAGGACATGATTCAAGGCAATGCCTATCACCATCCACCTTTTCTTTTTCTCACTGACATCCCAAGTACTTGCTGTTTGCAGAAATGAAATAAGAAAGACTATAAAGCAATGCCCAAAGCACATCAAATGCACTTTGTACAGTAAATACCCACTTATAAGATGCTCTGACGAAGGGCTAATGCTCGAAACGTCAGCTTTTACAAATTCCCACGGCGATGATAATTTGTTTATCAACATTACTTGAAGTTTGTGTCTACTCGCCGACGCAATGAATAGTTTTTTTAAAAACTATTTACTGAAAGTGTTACAATGTTACACATGAGTAAATGTTTGAAAGAAAGACTAACAATACAAAATACTAAAAAGAAGACAAAACAGCGAACAGAATTAATTAAGGAAAGAAAGTACAGAAACAGCAAGTCTAACTTGGTGAGCATTGAAGCAAGTAATTTTATATAAAATTCAAAATCTCTACTTATGAGAGGGAGGTTTAAGAGTTTGGGGTGATGCAATTCTGGGCTATTTTTCTTGTGGCTTTGCAGAAATTTTCCTTTTTATGATGCAGTATTGCAACACTGTGTTGAGTGAGATTTTTCCTAAATTTGATACATGTTGAATATGCAGTATTTCAGGTTTTTATGTTGTTTTTTCATGGTTTTGACACCAAGGTCCTTTATCCTGGCACTCCAGTTTTCCACCACGTTGATGCTGCGGTAGCCAGATGTGTCTAATATAATTATGTGCTTTCAGTCTGACTTGGTTGAACTGCACTGCTTCTGTACTTGAGTCAGTAATGGGCACGAGTCTTTCTTTTTTTTGTATCAAAGGGCTCCACTCTAGAATTTATCTCATTGCACACTTTTTTTTATAAGAACCAGTAAATTTTGCCGAGGCTCATTGTTCTTTTGGCGATTTGAGCCTCAATTTGTTCTTAATTAATTTTGTTCTTATTTCTATGAACGGTTTTTAATGAATAAAAAACAAAATAAAACAAGGTATTGGAAAATGAAACGCCTTGCCCCACACATGTATTAAACGCCTGAATTTAGAGGTGAGCTACCTTCATTGTTTGTTGAGCAGTCTTTACTGTCAATCTTTTTTTATGT
>JAODFW021014851.1:0-17324 GCA_027575235.2 Palythoa mutuki | reverse complement strand
TCACTTGATCAATTCCTTGCTTCTCATTACCAGTTCTATTGTTTTGTTTGAGTTATGTAAGGAGAAGTTGGAGGTTGGTAATTTGCCTGGGGCTGTAAGGGTTGAGCAATGTGCACATGCTCAAAAAAGACGCCATGTTCGATTTCGCGTGGACACGAAGCATAAGTACCACTCACGTGACGGATGACATCATCGATTTCATTTGGATGGCGTTTTCAACTGTCCACACGAAGATGATACGTATGCGTTTTCATTTGGATTCCATTTCGAGAGCGTTTTCACATTGATGCGGTTTCGCCGAGAATGCTCAGCGTCTTTGTGTGGATAGAAGGCCTAAACGCATCGAAATGTTTGCGGTTTCAAATGAAAACGCACTGCTGTAAACAGGGACTAAAAAGGAAACGTTGGCGGAGAGACCATAAGCAACAACGTGGTTTACCACAATTTTCTAGACTATTAAACAACTAAATTTAATATCATTTTAAAATAGATCAACAATAAACAGACAAAAAGCACTACAATGTGGCTATTTACGAAAGAAAATATCTTTTTTAGAAATAACTGCCAAATTATTTGAAAACGCGCATCTAATTTAAATTTTCTTGAGAAAATCTGAGAATATATCTATTAACACCAAACAAAAACTAAAAGACTCTACCAATGTCATTAATTGTGCAAAAAATCCATCATGCCACCATAGAAATAATTTAAGAATGAGTTTTTAATCTTCTACCGCTTATCCATAGGACACTAATCTACGACCAATAAATTACAAATGATCTGTAATTAATTACTAGTTGTCATTCTTTTATGAACTTATTGCTCAATATTAATCAAAACTTCCAAACTTCACAGATTTAGATTTGGTTTAAAAATTAGATATGATGCATTAAATACTAACCCAAATTGCTGCTTTTGTAGTTGGTCCTGGAGTACTTTTTTGTTTGGACACTATTTTCATTCCGGCAAGCAGAAAGGAGATCAGTTGCGGTATCATTATAGACATTGTGAGAATTATGAAGATAGACTGTTTGTTGTACGGACTAGGCGCTGCTTCTTTCAAATTCGGTGCTGTCGAATTTGTCATTCCGCTGTTAAAAAGACTCGAATTTGTATGTAACTGTGTTTGTTTGACAACCATGTTGTAGTGCTCCGCTATAAGCAGCAGACAGATTTTACTGCAGACGAGACAAAACAACATTACTGAGCTCAAAAATATTGCAAAGATCCACTTGAGTAAGATGATAAATACTGCAGGGCCTTTTTCTATTCTCACTTCTTCAAGCTCTGGTTTCTCAACTGTGAATTTGAAGGTTGGCTCTTCGTTAGACTCTACCGTTAGGTCTGGTAGACTTCCAGCAGTCCCAGCCATTCTACTCATTTTTGAGTTTACTATGTCCCAAGGACTTGTATAGGAATCAGGTTGTAATTTTGGCACTGGTATGCATATCAAATATCCTGGATCAGAGTTCTCTTACAACAAAAATACTGCTTCTATTTTGTTTAAACCATATCTTCTAAAAACGTAGCAGTGTTCTTCCAGGCCTTATCCTCAAACAGCCGCTTCAATTGTTTTAGAAGGTTTTGTTGGGTCAACGTTGCTACATAGAATAATTTTTTCAAATCAATACTAGGCAAATGCGTAGACAACTTGAAAAAATCCAAAGTGCAGGAGAAATTCCTATTATTAATCTTCCTCCTTGAAGCCTAGACAAAACTGCTTGTTCAAAGACGACGTTCAAATCTTTAAGTATGCCACAAACAGGAACATGAATTTTTACATTCATCGCGGAGGCATTACTTCTAGAATATATTGTTATGTAAAGGAGAACCCAAAATACTCGACCCCTCCTGGTTTTTACCCACTACGTATTTTGGTTTTTCTTCAAAACATAAACTCGCAGAAGGGCGAATATTTCTGAAGTGCGCGTCATTAATTGTTAGCAATACGCACTTTCTAAACCTCCTAAATTCCGGGATTTCTAGATAATAACCAAATTTGGATCACATTAGATCCACGTGCCAAGAAACTATTGAAAACATACTCACATGGTGTTGTTTGTTTGCCTTATTTGAAAAAATAGGGACCTTTTTTTCTTTATTGTATAACATGTAACTAACCTTATTCAACAGCCAAATTTAACTCTTAAATTAGAAAATTAATTTTGTTAATTGCAAATACAATAGATAATTATTTCAAGTGATTTGATTCGTTCGCTGATCATTATTTATGAGCTTATATTCATTAACTAGCTCTTTCCGAAGGAAACCCAACCGGAAACTTGATTTGTGGCGTCGGTTACCAGTACCAACAGAAATCATGTGGCTCAGTGGTGTATCATCTGCTTAGGATAAGGGAGGTCTTTGGTTCGATTTCCAACTAGTGCTCACATTTTTTTTTTTTTTTTCTGAGCTATTTAATGACATTTCAAGCGAAAAATCTAATTTATTCACAAATATCGTATAAGCTAGACACACTATCAACTAGTATTAATCTAGCATTGAGTATCACAGCAACGCAACGGGAAGCTGTTTTGTGTATATTAAATCATTAAAAATTATCTTGCTCACCAGTAGAAGCTCTTGTAGCTCAATAGTAGAGTGCTCATCCTTATGGGATACGGGAGTTCTAGAATTCGATTCCCATCTAGAGCTCAGGTTTTTTCTTAGCCATTATTACTGTGTTTTCAACAAATATATAAAAACCAGATTTAATCAATGTTACCGAGAAGGAAGCCGTATTCGATTGTAAAGATAGCCAGTTTAATTTGCTTCAGTTTCGTTACGAAACCACCCATGAACAAGGTTATATTGCTTGCAAAAAAGTTCAAACTGAGAAATTTTTAATGGTAAGCCGATTTGAGCAATCATTCTCTGATTCTCAACCCGAATTAAAATATGATTTTGTAATATACCATAATTTAATATCCAATTGAAAATTCCAACACTTTGATTAAACTTTAGACTTGTATAACCATATTTATTTTTGTATATAATAAGAAGCGATTAATTCTTTACTGATATTTCCTAGCTGTAGAGTTCGCTGTTTACAAGCTAATATCCACCGCACGTTCGCGTGATAATTGTTAATTAAACGGTATTTTAATAACAATGCAATAATTATCACGCTGAACTCGATTGAAATGGAATGTTTCAGTTATGAGCATGCATTCACTCGGGTTAACTTGTTAACCCGAATCCTTGCTAAACCAAGTTTCAGATATAGAGTGTGTCAACTTTTGAACCGTTGGATGAAATCCTATTAGGTGACCATTCATTTTGTTTGTCTTGAAGATTAGAAATGATTGGTGTTATTCATTCTAACTTTTGAACCAGTTGATGAAACCCTATAAAGTGACTATTCATTTGTTTTGTCTTGAAGAGTAGAAATGATTGATGTTATTCCTTCTAAGTTTTGAATCAGTTGATGAAATCCTATAAAGTGACCATTCATTTTGATTGTCTTGAAGAATAGAAATGATTGGTGTTATGCATTCTAACTTTTGAAATAGCTAATTGAACGAACTCCGACTGTAAATGCTTAGTCCTTCAATAAATTTATAATTTTAGCCAAGTTTTTAATTATTGGCTGTAAAACTTGTAAGGAAGAGGATTAAAAGTTAGCAGCTAACATGGCGGTTTTGAATTTGGCCATCTTTAAGGAGGAGAATCCATTGGTGGACCATTCTAGAGCTGTGAAGGAATACAGTGGCTCAGCTGCGGACAAAGTAAGTCTTTTTACAAGAGTCGAATGGTAACCAGGACTTAACATCAAATGAGACAAAGCTAAACTGAAAAAACTCACGAAAAATAATTGATTCGCATAATACAGCACCAACTTCCATGTTTCTATCTCATGCTTGCGACTAGTAAACTCACCCTGACCTGCTTTCCTTTTCTTTCATTTTCAAAACGTATTCTGAATCTAGACAGCCACGAGACTTAAGTCAAGTTAAACATACTGTAAATGTTCAGTTATCTGCGTGTACATAGTACTATGATTTTTATTGGCCAGTTATTTACATTATTACCATTTTCTTATATTCACTTGCGTTCCAAAATAATTACCAAATGCAGGAAAACCTTATGAATTGCTGATACGTGTCTCCTTCATGCCGTGGGGTACATAAAGCCTCCAAGTTTTCTTTTCACGATTTAGGTTATCAAAGACAAATGTAAATGAAATATACAACTAACAATGTTACTAGGTAAATATAGTTAGTGATGTGCTAGCCGTTGGCGAGATCAGTGAATTACTAACATAATCGCTTTTGATCAACAGTTGGAACCTCTCCCTCATGAACTGCGGCCAGTTTCTGTATTGCAGATGACAATGGATTACTTAGTAACGACCATCATGGATGCCAGCAATGATAGATGGGCTGAGTGGTTTGACTTTCTCTGGAACAGAACAAGAGGGATACGAAAGGTTCTCGTAGTGTCTTTTTGTTCTTGTGGGTCTTTATTGGCTACTCAACCTAAATTGGCTGCCTTTATTTTTAGAAACACCAGGACTGGAAATACTAGTCGTTCATTGGACATTGGTTGACCAAAATTTGATCATGTCCAACAAAATCCCAAGTTCGGTTGGATATGATGTCCGGACAATTTGTTTTTGTCTGACCAAGATGTGAACTTATTATGTCCTTATATTTGTTCGTACTGGTAGGCTTTTGGCAGAAAAGGGCAAGTCAAGTGTTTGCATAAATTTTGAATTTGAGAAAGCTGAAATTAAAGTAGTCTGTTTGGGAGTCAAAATACGCCAATTCTTCTTCCACGAAACAAAATAGATAATTTTAAAGTAATAAGATTTTGTCATCAATAGTTATAAATTTAGAATAACCTTACAAAAAGATTGCAGATTACCAGTTTCGTCTTATGTTGAAAGTCTAACACGTTTGCTGTTCTCACTCTTGAAGATCTCTTCAGCACTTGAATATAAAAGTAGCATCTTAATGATAATGGTAAAGGTAAAGAGTAACTTATAATTTACTGTGCTGCACTTTATTCATAGGATATAACTCAGCAACATCTCTGTGATCCAGGTTGTGTTGATTTGGTAGAAAAAACTGCAAGGTAAGTAAAGCTGTTTGAAGCTCAGTGAGAATCCACGGACATGTATATATACTTCAGGGGTTTCGTTAAGTGCCGGACGCTGGGCAAATTAACCGGCTGTGAAGATGGCTTCCCCCGGCTGCTTTCAGCATCTCAACTGAAAATCTTTTAACATTTTTAAGGACTTGCGTAAACTTTGCCCAGGTGCCAAATCTAAATGTTCTCCTGCTTCAAACCTTTCTGAAACCCCAGTTATTTATTAATTTTTTAACCTGGATATTTGCATTTCTAGTGTTCTGATTGATTCACCCAGTCTCAATTGTTTGCTCATATACTGTATGATCTATATGGAAACATCATTGTCTTTATATATCTTTGCTTTAATTGAATGAAACTTAACAAAACAATTATTCCAATCACATCTTGTTGAATTTTTATGAGCTGACTTCTATGAACTGACGGAATTACCAACGTTAAATAAAAGTCACCTTCAGCATATGAGGTGAAAACTGCCAACCAAGCTTTTGGCTCCTCGTTGGTGATCAATCAGCTCATATCCAACATGCGTTCGAGCAATAATTGTTAAATATGAGTTTGGCAGAAGCATAGTCATAACTATAACCAGAAACGCAACCATTATCCTAATAATAACTGTAAAGGTAAGGCGACTCTAGGCCCATATAAAAAAGGTATCCCTGCTGAATTCTTGATTGGCCATTAACCATTTCCTATAAAAATTAAATAATTATCAACATTTTTTACCTAGCGAGTCATTTGGCAAGTATAAAAAAATACTGATATTCTAATTTAATTTTAGAAGCTATTATTTTTTCGGCCTATTTTCTAATACCACAGAAGGTCAAGACTCACGGGGATGTGGTCTGTTCACAGGTTCCATGTATTTTGTTCACATGCCTTGTGTGAACAGGAGATGAGCGCTTTTGATCCAAAGATTAACAACGAAAATCTCACGAAATGTCTTCAAACTCTAAAGCAGTTTTACGATGATTTGTACAAGGAAAAGGTACGTAAAGCGGTATTGTTACATGTTAAAAGCTCGATTTCATTTTCATTCGTGAGGTTAAGACACATGGGTTGGAATTGTATTTATTGTTTTGTAGCACTGAGTAGTTTTTTTTTAATTTTTAGAATATTGTTTGCCCCAGTGAAGCTGAATTCAGAGCGTATGACGTTCTTTTGAATCTAAACGAAGGAGATACTCTAAGGTAAGTCGGTTTTCTTTACATCAGAGTGAAATAGCGTAGCGTGTTTCTCTAGAAGACATAAGAATAGACTAACTTGAAAACAAACAAGATAAATGCTGAAAACAAAACACAGGGGAAGCCAACACTGTTTTATTGCCTTTTGAAAATAGAGTGTCAAAAATAGCAAATTAAAAAACAAGACATGACTCGCTCGGTAAAGCCATCTTGGGTACGTGAACTATACACGGCACTTTCAAACCATTGCTTTGCGGACATTAGCTGAGCGACCGCGCTTTATTAACGCGTGACGAATGCCCTAGTTATAAACTCTGTTAATACTAAACCGCAGAGCGTCGTTCCTCAGTTTATTCTTCAAGGTAGTTATGAATACGTGGCTTTGAAGAGAGGTGATGAAAGATATAATTAAGGAACCAGCATTTTTGAGATGGTTATAGCATTAAGTAATGCTATATTTGCAAAAATTGCAACATTGGCTGTCAGGGAGTAATAAACAAACGCGAAGGAATCTGAGGCAAGGGTTGTGTAATGGCGGAAGCGCGTTAAATTCAATAAAGATGTTGTAAGCCGAATTCCTAGCTTTCGGAAATTTTCTTACGTAAATTATAACATCCCACACATTCTTTCACCTTTATACTTTTAAGTTGGGCAATCACCTCATTACTTCATTTCGAAACGTTCTTGCTACAGCAGCACTTAATATTTTGTAAACTCTGCTTTTGACGACGTCGGCAATGGAAGGCGAGCGGGATGTTAACTTATTTCATAACGAAATTCTGAAAACACTTTGTAGAATTTGCGGAAACAAACTCACAAAAGCCAAATCAAAGTACGAGTCCGTGTACAGCTGCCTTAAGTTTCAGCATCTTTTAGAAAATTCGCTGTCTTTGAGCGCTGAGAAAGAGGCCCCGACTATTCATCCCCCGGCTTTCTGTCATATCTGCTACTGTGCGTTGGTCAACGGAAAACGAAAGCTTGAACCCGTAACATGTGAAAATCACAGTGATAATAATTGTAGTACGTGTATTAGATTTGAACAATCTAAAAAAGCTGGAAGACCAAAGAAAACCAAAAGAGGTGGCGGACCGCGACCCAACAAAAGGAAATGAGCGGAAAGGAGCAAAGTACTCAAACGTTAAGAACTGCCTTTGTAAACAAAGTTCGAGAAATTACAAAAACGATGACCAGAACTCGCTGCCCACAATTCGACGAAAATTTTATTTTTACAGAAAGCAAAAAATCTCAGTTTTACTGCCCGATATGCACAGACCTTCTGGAGATGCCGGTGGAAACTTTTTGTACACATTGCGCTTGTGCCGATTGTTTCATAAAAAACCTTGAAATTAATCACGATACTGTAATATCCTGTTTTCTTTGCCAAACCCAATTTACTGGCCAAGGAGATGAAGTCAAACCTGCATCACGACTGTTCCGCGAGCTTATGGAAAGCCAAGTAGTTCAATGCAAAAAGTGTAAAGTAAAAATGACCTACGATCAATGTTCAGTTCACACTTGCGAAAAACCAGACCCAGCCCCAGCCCAAACCATTTCAGCTCCAAGTTGCAATAAAACAAGTAGCACCGAAGGGCCATCCCGTACAATTGATCAAGCACTTACCGAAGTGAGAGCGGGGAAAATATCCAAAGATGTGGAACAGTTGGGGACGGAAGTCTTCAGAAAGAAACTTAAAGAATCTGCCGATGGAAGTGTTTCATTGAAAGGGCGTGGAAAGGTAACTAAATTAAAGTTATTTTCAACTAGCATAATTCATATATCGTTACTCCCCCCCTCCCCCCTTCCTTTTTGTACATTTTTCTTTCCTCTAATATTAAGGTAAATTTTTCAGCCCACAGTACTGATGCATGTGCCCCAGGCACAAAAGCCTAGCGACAACGTGACCTCACGACATCTTCGGCGCCGTACCAGAGAAATTGAAAAACTTGGTTCCGCCACTACCAAAGGACACTTGGACACACACATGATCAAGCACCTGAGGAAGAAGAACAGGGAGGAAAGGGCTGCTGTACTGAAGGAAGTTCTTGGACGGGAACTGATTCTAGAATTACCCGAAGGAGAGTCCTTGACAATGATGGGTGACTTGGGACTGTCATGGTTCATTCTTAACAAGTTACGGAGGTCAGTTACGAGAGGTTTAAACTTTCAACCTTCAGGACAAAACCATTAATTATAAATAGCGTTCTCATATTGTTTTAATAGGTGGTTCAAAAAATGGGGGGTAAAAATGGACAGCGAGAAAAAGCAAAGAGTACAACAAAAAAACCGCATCGGGGATAGCCTTGCAGCTGAATTCATACCAATGAAGCACCAAACGAAACAGGGGAACAAGACCGTGGTGAAGATCAAGAATACTGCTTGCGCCTATGTTGAAAACTTACAAGAAAAGATCCTCACATGTTTGGACCAGAATGCTAGGTAAAACAAAATGTCTCTATAATATACATTCTGATATCTAAAATAAAACAGCAACATATAAACTATCTTTAATAAAATAGCATCATAAAGACTAGATCTAAAATAGAACAGCAACATAAAAACTATTTAAAATATATTAAAAACAGGACATAAAAACTTTCTTAAATAAAACAGCAACATAAAAACTTAAAAGAGCAACCAGAAGCAGTACTATCTACAGTAAATTTTAAATATATTTAAGTATGAGCTGTTTTACAATCCCACCTGTAGACATTGTACATCTCTTCCTCTTTTTTAGAGCTGGATTCCTTACATGGCACAACAACAACATTCCTGAGGATGAAGTTTTTATCAAAGTCGGGGGAGACCATGGGAGGGGCACCATGAAATCTGCTTTTCAAGTTCCCAACGTTGAGAACCCAAATTCAAGCAAGAAAACTGTGGTATTTAATTTGTTTCAGGCAAAAGACACAAGAAACAACCTCAGAACAGCAATGATGCACTATAGGGTACAACTGGAATGTTTAAGACAACAGACATGGCAGTAAGGAATTTATTCAACTATCGATGCAAATCATGCTTCATTTTGCTCATAATTTATAATTTTATTTATTTTCTAGGGGCAAGAGAATTCGGTTATTTTTCTTCGGTGATTATGAATTCATTTGCAGAATGATGGGGATCTCTGGTGCAAGTGGCAAGTAGAACTTGGTTGTGTTGTTTTCAATGACTAGTGAGGGTCAAATAAGTATCAAATTTAATATTACTTTATTTCAACATTTTTATATAACACCAACTGACTCAAAATAATTTTCTTTTATTCTAAAACAGGTCGACATCCTTGCATAGTGCACAATTTTGGCTGCAGAGATGAAACTTCCGAAAGATAAACGAAGCGATGTACAGCCAAGGACTCTTGAGCACCTTAAGGAACAGCTGCTAGAATTCCAGCACAAAGCCAATGGTGATCTAAAGCGAGCAAAGGAATTTTTCAATGTTATTCATGAGCCCCTTATTGAGATACCACTTGATCAAGTAATTGTCTGTTTGTAAACACTGTTTTTAGTTTTTATAATTTTTATTATGATAAATTTTACACCCGATTGAAAGTTCCCTCACAAAATCCAATTCTAAATGTTAAAAACAGTTAAATTAGCATAAATTTTAAACTTTTTTCTTCAGATTTGCATTCCAGGTCTCCACATAAGTCTTGGCTTGTTCCTGAAGTTCTTTGACATGATGAAGGACGAGTGTGAAGAACTGGACATAAAAATTGCAAAGCAAAGAGCAGAAAGACAAGATGAAACGGTGGATGATGACTCCACTGCAGCAAGTGACTTTGAAAAATATATTGAAACTGTGAGAAAAGCCAGACATCATGAAAGAGTGGCAGCATCCAACCGACACAGTGCTCAGTATGTTCAAGATTACATAGCTCAGCAGATCACTATGCATGACCAGGAACTCTCTGAGGAAAATGCAGATCCCCTACATGTTAAGCTTTTGGGTTTTGCCAGAGAAATGATAAAAAAAGCAGAAGAAGAGGTATATAAAACACTAAACAAGATATAGTTTTAGGAACATTACTTTAACTCTGACTTATCAATTAACACTTTTATAATGCCTAATTTATAATTTTTGCATGTGTAACAATGATGTTTTATCCTATTTTCTATTTACTTTTATTCTATTTAAGTTGTGCCCAACAGGCAATGCTCTTAAAAACCTCAATTATAGCCAAAAATTGAAAATAATTTTAATTTTAATCAATTATTCAGGAAGCCATTGCAAAGGACTTAAGATCAAGTACTACCTTCACCAGAGAAATGGGGCTCATCCACAATGATATGGAAGTGCAACTGGCAGAAATGAAGATTGAAAGGCAAGCTTACCACAGCAACAGTTTTGTCGGTAATCATATCAACAAGGCTTTAAAGGTATGTACCTGGTCCCATACCTGAATTTTATAATATTTACAACTTTTGAAAACATTCCTATTTCTATCCAAACTTAACAGTCTTAAATGTTGTTTTGTGTTACTTACTGCATTGAAAATCATTTTTCAAATTCTCAGCCAGAAAACATCAAATCTTTGTGTTCAAAGATTGTTGACACACTAAAGAGAGAATGCCCGCAGTTGGTTGAAGAAGGAGCATCTGTGGCCAATAAATATGAGAAACTGTTCACCCTCTTTGGTGTCTGCCATTTCAAGTACAACAGCATTGAACCAATGAAGGATGATGAAGTAACTGTTCTGGGTATAAACAATTTTAAAAATTTTCATTACCGGGCTACATGAACTATTTTTAACGATTACTCAGCCTATGAAAACTGAGGTGTGCTTTTTACATAGCCTTGAAACATAACAGTTTCACTTAATTATTTAGTACTTAACAACTTCAGCTCTAAAACTTTTTATGTTGCAGACGCCGACATCAAGCGACTGACATCATACTATATACAGGTCAACATTTCCTGACGAGTCCTTTCCGCCCAAGTTCCACATGTTAGAAGACCACATAGTCAGTTTTGTTAGGAAGTGGAAATTTCCATGTGGTTTCTTTGGTGAACAAGGTGGCGAATCGATTCATCATGAGTTCGTCGCTCTGGAAAATCGTTTCAACAATGTTCATCCCGTGACGAAGCGGTACAAGGGCATGCTAGAACGCCACTTTACTTACGTGTACCCCGAAAGCAGAAAAACTATTCCGGAGAAAAAGACGAGGGCACTAAAAAGAAAGAAAGAAAAATAAATGTTTGTGAAGAATTGGAAGAATTACTCGGAGGATTCAACTTCATTTATACTTCGAAATTTACAGAAACCTCACGAAAGAATCGTATTTAATAAGTGTAATATTTTCAAAAACTGGCCCATAATTTTTCAAGTATTTAACCGTGTGTGTAAATAGTTCGTTTGAGAAGTTTACAATACCGTAAATGACTAAATCTCAAGAAAATACAAAACGAAATGTAGATTCAATATCACAATTGAAATATAATATATAAATAAAACACTTTTTCCAACTTGCCAATCTTCAGAGTATCGTTGAGTCCTTTTAAAAATGGCCGCGATAGAGATACAATTGCGACTCTTAAAGCGTCTTCCACAGAGAGATGAGGCAATGAAGTAAAAGACTTACCTTGCTAAACTGCTGGTTATTGATCATTCTTTAACTGCGTAATCCTCATTTCTTCTGCAAAATTTCGATACTCCAGGAAAAAAGCATGATTTCTTACATCCTTCTTCATATTCGCGGTGTCGAAACGATGATCACACGCAATGTAGCCTTATGTTGAAAACGAAAACGCCATAGTTTTTTAGCCTTCCAAGCTCGCCATTTTGTCTCGAAACAGTATGCAAAGCCATTTGAAAGTCGCTCGTTGATTGGATAAAATACAAAGGCTTTTCTGACGCTAGCTACGACGCGAAGCTTGGTGGAATTTTGGTTGCTAAGATGTTGCTATGCCAAACAGGGGCATCCGCAGTCACATTATCCTGCGGGCGCGCGTAAACTAAATGTCCGCTCTGAAAGTGCCGTGATGAATGTCTCACAATGTTTTATGCTGCTGCCAGGCGAGAGGACGGCACTGAGTTCAAAGTTTGGCGCAACCGAGGTTGACGTTTTCTCTCGTTTTATTCCCAAATAAATATTTCTTCAACTTGCATTTGCCAACTTTATTATTACCTTTTCTGTACAACTAGTTGGGTGATAGTAAAACAATTCTCCCTCCTCCCTCAAGGGCCAAATTTAAAACTTCTGGCTACCACTGAAATAGGCTTGAACTGGCACTGCACAAAATACGACAAAGATTTTTTTAAATTTAACATTGGAAATCACCGTTTTGTACTGTCGGACTAGCAGCAGAAGCCTTTTGTGTTGTTGTGTAGATACACCTGTAAGTGTTGGCCAGGGAAGGGATTATTAGTTTCATTCCATTTTCATTTTCACTTGCATTTCTGAATTCGCTAAATAAAAGAAGTGGCACTAAGTATTTTGTATTGTGAAAATACAAATAATTTTTGAACTTGAACTAAACTATTGCTAATAACAATAGTTTAGTTCAAGAAAATGTTTAACTACGATAAACATAGATATTATTTCACTAGAAAATGCTTTACCGGTGCTTTAAAGATTTAACGTCGAAATGCTTTCGTTTTTCTATAAGAATATCAAATTTATTTTTTGCTGTTGACGGAATGATGTTGATAAAACGTTTAATTAAGTATTTCATTCCAGCCTTTTGTGCTTTTTTGTTTTTTAGAAACACATGTAAGTGATCGTCTAGGGAAGGGATTACTAGTTTCATTTCATTTTCGTTTTTATTTCCGATTCTGATATACATTTGAATTCGCTGAAGAAAAGAAATGACACTAAGTATTTTGTATTGTTAAAATCACATATGACGCTAATAAAAGTAGTTTAGTTTAGGCACTTTTTTAACTACGATAAATATAAATTTTATCTCAACAGAAACTAGTTTAACTCTAAAGCTATAACCTCGCAGTGCGCACTTTGTTTTCTATAAGAACATCAAATTTATGAGTCTTTCAGCCCAACCATCTGTATTGTTTTTGTAGATACACCAGTAAGTGTTAAGCAATTAAGGTTATTGATTTTATTTCAATTTTCACTCTCATTTCCGACAGATTCAGACATACATTTTAATTCGCTGAAACGAAAAAAAAAGTTTGACGCTCAGTATTTTATATTGTGAAAATCACATCTGGCGCTAATAATAATAGTGTAATTCGGGAAACTCTTTTAACTAATACGATAAACATAAATTTTATTTCAACATAAAATGTTTTCACAGTGGTTTATAGCTATGTCGTTCTCGAAACACACTCTTGTTTATAAGAAGGTTATATTGATAGTGCCAGCTGAATGTTGCAGTAAAGTCTTTTGAGTATTTCACTTTCAGCCTCAATTTTCTTAAGCATAATTTTTTGTATTCATCGCGGACGCGGTTGTTATTTGCACTCCAGAGTTTCAATAATTCGTTACACCTTTGAAGCAAAATTGAGTTCCTTACTTGAACACTGTTTAAGCCGTCCCACTTATTTTTATGTTTTATACAGTTGTTTTCGAGCAAAAATCTAGGGTCGGACGGTCGGTCAGGTGAAAACAAATCGGCTAGTTTTATAACGCCACACCCTGCCGTCAATATTCCGCGAACCGAAAGACAGAATTCCGGGAATAGTCTATAAAGTGAAATGCAGGGAAGGTCTGCTCTTTCACCTACGGGGAGAGCAAACGGAGCTGGCACTCACGTTCCGTCGAGCACAACCCAGCGCGAGCGACCAGCAGGGAATCGGCAATACGACACCATGCCATGATCACTGCGCACGACATACATCCGCGCTATGCACAAATTTTAGAAACTAACGAACATAACTTTGTCAGACGGTTGTTTTTAGAGTCTTTTTATTCAACGATCGATAAGAACACAGTCAACGAACGCAGGGATTTTCCCAGAGCATATATGCCTTTAATTAAGAACTTTAAAGAACACTAGCGAACAATGTTTTTTTTTAATTACATTGCATTTTAATACTTGTATATATTTCTATAGTCAGCTAAGCTCGACCGATTTTATTGTTGTTTTATTCCATTATTGCACACACTCCCTAGAGTTTTATAGTTCTATAATTTATTCATTTTATCTCCTATTTTAGCCACTATTGTAATTTTAAGCCATGCACTTGAGAAAGGCAGTAGTACGCGCTGCCGAAAATTTCTGATAAAAATCTTTTTAACAGATCGGTTTATTAAACATATTTAAAAAAAGTTTTATATTACCTACAATGTGTCGCTTTATTTTAACGTATGTTTTTCTTTATCCGGCGTAGATGTATTGCTTTGTAGCGTAAGTTTTTATGCTCAGTTGAAACACAAAACAACTGTTTCGTAGACATCATTGTCCGGACCGCATAAGTTCAGTTTTCCCACTCGTAAAATAGAAATAAAATCAACTTGATCAGCATGTTGCTTTCATGCATCAATAACTGTTTCTACTTCATTTTGTTTGCAAACTTCAAAATTCCGGATCGGTCGAACGACTGTAAACACAAAAATAAATGGCAATGGCCTTATATAAAGAGATGAGAGGGTTTTTAAGGTCGTAGCCAGAAAATATAATGGTCTCAATCTTTTCCTGGGTACTTTTTGTTTAGGGAATTTATAATGATTACAATTACACGCTTTAATTATAAGAAAAATCTAAGAAAAAGCTCAGACTGAGGCTCAATGATTAATTAAGAAAGTTCTTCAAGTGGAAAATTGACTGAAATCCTAATTTCTCTAGCGATACAACATAGCCAATATAAAAAAAAATTCGCTGTAATCCAAGCCGCTAAAAGTTAGCTGCATGCATGTGTGATGCGAAGCGTTTCAATTTCCAATACCTTGTTCCAATTTTGTTTTATTCAATAAAAACCGCTCACAGAAATGCTGAAGTCGCCTAAAAATTAAGAACAATAAACTCGGCAAAATTTACTGGTTTGGCAATAAATTCCAAAAGCTAGTTTATGGGATGTCCTTTCGATGTTCTTGAGATGTTCTTCAGTAGGATGTGCTTAGCATGTTCTTCAATTTGGGACGTGTTTCAGCTTGACGTTCTTACAAAATATGTTCTTAAGCAAAAAAGAATGTGTGTTTGTACATGTGTAATGTTCTTCCTTTTTATATTTCAAAAAAGATAAAAAACAGCTCCAACTATATTCTTGTCTTTTGCATCGTGCAATGTCAAATGCTGTTTGACTTGATTTTACGCTGTCTTTGATTACGTTTCTTGTTTTCCAACTTATTTCCAAAACACTCAGTCCCTCTTCGTCTTTTCCTTTGAAGATTCACAGCGCTGTTTCTTGTTGAGTTCGTCTCACAAGACGCTGCATCCGTGGTCGCTCGAGTTTCGTTCCCAACTGGGTTAGTTCCTAATTGCATTATTTCAATTGTTTTGAGGTTTTGCTTTGTGACTACTGGATGGCGAGGATGAGTTGTTTTACAGCACTTGAAGAACTGAAAAATGCTTGTGATGGCCTCTCGTATTCCAGGAACACGACTTCCATATATTAATGGATTAAACAAAGAGTTCATCATCATTGATGTTCTTGTCGAGAGAAAGACACAGAAATAATCCGAAACACTTGCTGAGGGGAAAAAGAATATGAAAATGCCTTTAGCAAAAAAAGAAGGAGCATAGCATATGAAGAGACAGATGAATATAATGGCGGTCGTCTTTGCTGCTTTAAATTCTCTCTTTTGACTTGAATGATTACTACTGGTTCCTTGATGTGGAATGTTGTGATTTATCACGAAGAGGTGACGCCGTGATTCCAGATATACTGTTACGTGGAAATAAACAACAGCTACAAGGGCCATGATCAAAACAAGAATCAGAAAATTTTTTCCAGGTAAGTCTGTAAATAAAACAACGCTAACAAGAAAAACTGAAAAAAGCCAGGCCGTCAGACATCCTGCGAGAAGCTTTTTTGTTGTCACAAGGACTTGGTATCGAAGGGCGTGTATTATGGAAATGTATCTTTCAAACGAAATTATTGTAACATGAAAAAACGACGAGGCACAGCAAACGGAGACTAAAAAATTGATAGCGCTTGAGATGGCTTGGCTGTTTCTATAGTTTCCATTGAGTTGCCACACTGCGTCCGTTACTATCATTGGCAGCACTACAGCACCGACAAGTAGATCTGTCGCGGCCAGACATACAAGTAGCACATTGGACTTCAGTTTTCTCAAAGATCTTTTTAAGAGGACGCTTAAAATTAAAATGGCGTTAAAAAGAACGGTGAAGGGACACATAATCCCATTTATAACACAATTAACGAAAACAGTTTTGTACACAACCGCCGTGAAACACTCGTTTGTACACAACGGACTTTTAATAAACGATTCGTGCCAGGTACCTGAATAAAGCGAAGTTAGATTTGTCGAAGACATATCACTTGCAGCGTTTAGTTCGAGATCTGCGAACAAAAACAAAAAAAAATCTCTTTTTGCATATCCCATATTTCCTTTCAACGAAGGCAGCTGCAATTTGCCATTCTGTTATCAACCGATAATCAACCGATACTTAGCGAAATTGTTTCTATTATTCTGGATTGAGGGATCAATAGAGGGGGGATTAACAAAGTTTGGAGTTAATCAAAACTTCATGAAAATTAGATAAATTATTATTAAATTAATGTTTCGATCTCAATTTCGGATCAGAAATGAAGAAAAGAAAAGTATTTACAAATTCAAAGCAATTATAGTTGTATTTTGATTAATGCACAAATTGTTTTATGGTCTAAGAACATTTCTATTTTTTGTTGTAAGCAAATTATGTTTTGATTCTGTGCATGTAATGCGTCGATTCCTTGTACAATCCAAATTTGTCAAAAAGGACTTTAGAAATAAATACGATACAGAAATTAACTTCGCTCGCCATCAAATTCAAATTCAAATTGAATTTTGATTTCAGTACCATTACAGCATTTATAATTATTTACAGTAAATTTAACAGAAAAGTAGGTACTCAGCCAACTGTCATAACCGGAGGTTAGACTAGACAGTTGGCTGAATATATTTTACATATAATCTATAATACGTCGAG
>JAODFW021014747.1:0-10015 GCA_027575235.2 Palythoa mutuki | reverse complement strand
AAGAAAATTAAATACTGTTTAAGAACTAAATCCAATGTCCGCCCTCCAATTAATACTAATCGTTATAAGAAAACTTTTATCAACCGACTTACGTTTCATTATAATATGTCATGGTAATATTCGGTATTTCTATATCTGTGCTGTAATTGCTGTAAATATTATTATTTTTTTTAACTATAAATAATAACCATTGTTGTAAACACTTTTTTATTAGTTTTTCAATTGTAACATAAGATATGTAGTTTTTGTCTTATGACGTTTAATAAAGACCAAAAAAAAACGTTGAAAATTTTTATAAAACAATCATTGCTTTGCTTTGCTTCTTTCCACACGTGAAAGCAGTGGTTACTAGTTGCGCGTTGCTATGTGGTATCTTGGCACGTGACCTATGACGTACCCGCAAAGGTCAATTTTCTTTCAACTTCGAAAGTTTTTTGAGTTGACCTAATCTCTTACCAAGTCAAAGTCAAAATGGGGTTTGTTTACGTTGAAAGAGTCATTTCAACTCGCGATCAAAAACCCAAACTGCAGACCATATTTAGTACAAACATAGCTTCTGTAACTCTTACACTCTCTCGGCTGGGAATCGCAATATTTTGGTTTTATTTTCATTTACAAACTAAGAACCATATCAGTCCAAGTTTGATCGTTTGATCTATGTTTTAATTATTACCTTACCTTACAGAATGCAAAGTTATCTGCTGAATTTGGAGTGCCGCTGTTGGCAAAACTCAATTTGTGACTTTCGGAGCTCATTGCTGCTGGTAAACTTTCATAAGCTAACCAGTTCTGAAAGAATAGATAACGCCATTTTTTAATTCTTAAATTCCAAACTTCACATTGATAGAGGCAGCACCGTTATATAAGGAGGTATTTCGCGTTATTTAACTAACCGATTTTTAATGCCTAGCTTTCAAAGATATTTTATTTGCACACTTACCACATATATCTTACTATGTAAGCCATCGAAGTCTTGCAACTCCCTCAGACAAACTTTAAACGAGGCGGCAGTCACTTCTTCAACCCACGACGTGGCTGCATCGTGTTTCTGATCCTTAACCATGTGTTCAGCGGTGACCAAGATGTACGGAGGAGATGTGAACTTTCCCAGTGAAAAAATATATCGGGTATGCAAAGATGTCATTTTAAGTTAGTCTAACAAAACAATAAAACCCCGTCTAGTTTCAAATAATGAAATTGTTCAGAAGGAATTCATGTTTGGAGAAAATAAATTAAACTCCGGTGGTTGTTGATACAAGTGACAATGGGAGAAGATCACTTACCGCTGGTAGTGTAATGGCCTTACACGTAGTTCCTTCCCACCAATCATTTAACAGCGCTTCACTAGTCACAGACCCAACTGGTGCACTCTGATATGCGATGTAGTCAACGTAAGTGAGCCCACTGTCAGGTGTTATGCGGTCGAGTCTCCCAGCCTTGAGCACGCACACCTGGAAGGAAGAAACGGAAATCTCCTCGGCCCAGCTCACCGCGGCATCGTGGACAAAGGAACCGTTGCTGCTGTAGTAGTTGATAGCCGTCTCTACACGCACAGCCATGTAGTTCTTAAAGTTAGCTGGGATGAAAGTTACCGTCTTACATTGTACGTCAGATGTGTTGAGGTTGAGTGCAACACGGCCACGGTGAAGAATAAAAGCTATCAAGGGAAAGAAAAAAATGCAAGGTTTGGCTTTGGTTTCCATAACAAGTGCTAATCAGACAACAGTATAGTCAAGCTATTTACCACCAATTGTAATTTAAATGGCGTTTAGTTTAGTCTATAAGTTCAGCTAAAAAGAAATGTGTTAAGAATGTCATCAGTAAAAACAATACGTGTTAAATCTTATTATTTATCAGATAAAGGACAACAATACTAAAATAACGTTAGAAAATATTTAAGGCATACTTTCTTTGAGAAAAACATTGGACGTAAAGATATTCTAACTATCCAAAGTATTTGTTCCTTACCCCACAAACGATGAATATATATAGTAATTATATTATAAAAAATATTATATTATCAAAATTCGATTTAAGTGGAGATTTGGTGGTTCGATTCGAATGTCTAATGAAACGTTTTGAAGTTGTAATGTTGGACCAACTTCACACCCAAATTAATTATTTTCCGGGATAGAAGATGCTTAGAAACATATTTGGGCAATAAAACCCACTTTTCTTGCACTAAGAATTCGCCAATTAACAATAACGAATCAGTTTGGTAGTGAGACTAGATTGAGAATGAAAGATTTCGGTGGACAAAATTTACTGCAGACTATTCTTTCCAATTAAGTAAGACGATTAGTTCTTGTTTGGAGCGTGTTGAAAGACTAATTTATTGTTATTCCTGTTTGACTCCCTGCTACTCGCTCTACTCTTGAACCTAAAAACACTTACGAAAACAGCTTCCATTATGAGCAATGGTGAGATTCCATTTTCCTTTGCACACGGCCAGTTTGTACTTGCAGTAGTTCTTGTAGGTGACGCCATCACTACCGCACACTTGAGCCTCGTAATCAGGACATGGCTCGTCACACTCGCACTTAGCCTCCAGCGGTCCGTGCGCCTTGCACACCTCGTACCAGGGACAGCTAATCGATAAACACGGATGGAGATCTGACAGAAAAGCAATGTCAGGTCAAAGTCAGTACTAATTTCAATAGCATCGTCATAACTAATCGAATGAGCTCCTACGTCAACTCTTGCCAACTATGAAGCGAAGGCTTTGTAAATTTGTATGCATATCTTGAATAGTACTGACTATGATAAGTTTAAAACATATTTCTTGAAAACACAACTGCCTGCACGCTTGTTACATATACCAGTTTCTTAATAACAATTTAAACAAATTCAAATTCTTTCTCGTCAAGAAATAAGAGGAACAAGTATTTCACGTACACTGTTTCTGAATAATTTTTGAGCAAACTGCGTTTATTTCTATCCATTCTTGTTATCTTACAAAATATATAACAATGCTTTCAGTTCATTTGTTGAATTCAATTTTTTTTCCATTTTGTTATAGACCCTATCGAAAAACGGCGGCTATGCTAGCATTCTTTTGTCTATATTCAAATTAGCCTTCCTAGCCTCGTCCTTGTGTTAAACTTTCAAAAGCATATGTTACTCGAGACGAGGAAAGAAAGGCTTATTTGAATATAGACAAAAGAATACTAGCATAGCCGCCATTATTCCATAGGGTCTATATGAATTCTATGTTTTGCTCACCTGTTTAAATTTCGGGGAAATGTGAAATGGCTAGTATTATCTTTTTGTTGCAAGTCAGGATGGCCTGTTCATTAAAAAGTAATTATACTTACAGCCAACAGCTAAGTAATGTACTGTTACTGGATCGTGTCGGGCATCAAATGGTTGAATATCTTTCATGCAGACCTTAAAACTTTTCACATCAACATCCTGAAATGGAACCCAATAGGACTTTTAAGAGGTTTTGTATTTTAGTACCTTTAAAAGGAATGGTTACTTTCTCCAAACAAAACTAGAACGCGCAATGCTATAAATGCCAAGTTTGGTGACAGAGCGTAAGATAGGTAAGACATACCGTTATTAATTTCTGTTATTTTTCGACAAAAGTTAGAAAAATAATACATTTTGTAACCTTTGTACATGTGCTTATACAACAGACCTATACAAGAAATGTTAAGGCTGTAGGCTGATAGCCGAAAGCTCGTGTTTTTAAATTTAACCTTTTAGTCAGAGAACTATTTTACGATATTATAATTTTATGGTTGCGACGCTTCAATTTTTAAAAGAGCGGTAATGTAACATATATCCATAGCTTTATGGGATATCTTGGGTAAACATTTTTCTTGTTCGTCACTGTAGTTTTTGGAAAGTCTAATTTAAAAGATATTTCGACGCAAAATTTGTAGAAAGTTTGTTAACGAAGGACTACAGTCCGAAACGTCAGTTTCCTTTTTCATTCACGGTGTTAAATATAAAACAATAATCAAATAATTTAAAAGGTTTAACTAACTTCAAAACTCAGTTGACAATTTTCTCTTTTTAGAGGTTCAAGTTAATTCTCTTTGCACATTGCAGCCGACAATAGTCGACACCACAAATAAATTTACATATGCGCATTGGTGCCAGTAAGCAACTTGCAGCCACCATACTGACATGGGTGATGGACAATAGCCCTTATAGCTTTCCTTGAAAAAAGGGAGCCTGTGTATTTGCAGCCGTGGACAGCTGTTTCGGCCTTGTTGGGTCTCGTCAGCACGGCACAGCTGACAAACAAGCTCAAGTTCCCAAGGAGGACATAAAGTAAAGCGAAAGCGCAACGCTTGTGGAAAGTGGCTGTGAAACCACAAATAGAAGAAGCAAACGGTTGTTTTACACTTGATTTCTTTTGATTATAATAAGAACATTCTTGAAAATTAAAAAAAATTACTGACGACGGGTTTTCATTACCTCGACCCACTCGGTGATGGCGTTGTTGTCTGGTTTGATGGCCAAGGAGCCGTCGCTTCGATGACTCGATGTCGTGATCATTGTTGGGTTGGCATAGAAAGTGTTTGGGAACTTCACACTCTGGAAGAAAGCATAATTGAGAAATGTATAGTTTACGGATGTCGGGAATGCCGTGACAGCGTTTTAAAGCAAACTCATACACAAATAGTAGATATATCACAGTGATGATATAGCAGATAACAAAAATGAAATATATAGCTTTTGTTAAAGGGAAGTAATACTTCAAGGAAATACTTTTGAGGTTCCGAATGGAGAAATGCACTTCTTTGGTGTTCAAGGATTCAGCGTATATTCAAGACGTGGGGCACACCCGGCGACATGTGACTAACAGGGATGGGGCCAGTGTTTCAAAGAGGATGGTCTAGATTAAAAATAAAATAAATGTCTTTGCGTTGTTCAGGATGGAGTTCTTAGAATTCATGTCATGCAGGCATGCTGAACGTTACATTTTGTTCTCAGAAACGCGAGTCGTATCTGAAGGATCGAAGATACTGCTAGAATGTATTGATGTTAATTAAAAACGTTTTTGATAGAAACAATAAGTTCAGTTTTGGCTCACCTTACGTTGTTGTCAAAGCCAACATTAGTCAACAAAGCTGTCGCTTATGTTCCATAAAAACAAATCAAGATGGTATACAAGTTGAACTCTTTTGAGAATCAAAGACCCCACAAGTTTAACAAACCTGATCACCCGACAATGCCAAGTAACTTTCCTAACCTTACCTCACAGAAGCTGTAGTGTTGGTCTTCAGTGAGTGGTGCGTTATTTGGGAGTGTAATTTTACTTTCATACTGAATGCGGCTCCATCCAGCTGGTATGGTTTCCAACACGAGCCAATCCTACGAACATACGAAACTGGCAGTGACTATTGTCTAATGATTAAAAGAGTCTCCTTATAGTAAGTCATATTTAATCGCCAATACTTTAATAAAATATTAATTAACTAGAAACAGTTGAACCTTCTCTAACTAACCAATATATGCCAGCCGACTGCCTGCGTCAAGTCCCGTTGGGATTTTACCGGATTTCCCCCTATGTAGATGTAGAAATTCTGGCAATATTTCATATAAATAAAAATTGTGAACACGTATGTAACAAACTTAAAGACGCAAAAGTGAACCCAGCTCAAAGAACAAGGAGCAGAAGAGTAGGTATAAAAAGAATTGTCAATCAAAGAACAACAATTTTAAATTAGATTTAAAAAACCAAAATATGGATACTATTTCTGAATAAAAATCGTACTGATTTTAGTACGAACGACAAAGTTTCATTTCACTGATAATAAATAAACGTACTGAAGGTTACGTCATCCTAGAGCTGTTGTACAAAAAACCACGCGCTTTGAAAAATGGCTTAGCGGCTTGCTTCTGGTTGCCCTGTCGAAAGATTTATTTCAGAACAAGAAAGACAAATACCGCTCAAAAAACCTGACGGAGATGAAAAATTTTTTAACAGAGTTTTGAAAATGAAGGACGGAGACAGGAACTGAAGATATTCCAGCATTCGAGCTGAATGAATACATTTGCCAATTTATCATCTCGGTTGGCACAAAAGATGGCAACTTTGCTTTGATGTTTGGTGGCCAGCTTTAAACACACCTGAAGCGGAAAAAGAGCTATTCTGCCAATAAACATTGTTGAATATTGTTAATTTTATGGACTTTCATTAGCTTTTATAGTAAATAGTTTTTGTGTGAAGAGATTTATTCTCTTGTTGTTGAGCAGTTTTACATTGTAAATTGTTTTGTACTTTTCATCGCCTCGTTTGTGCGAAATATATTTGTCTGCTACTCAGAAAAGAAATATCAGCACGTATGAAATAAACATATTACAGCATGGAAAATGGTCTCTACGATTTTTCACTCGATGGTACGTTTGAGAAAACTCACTCGTTCGCTGCGCTCACTCGTTCGTTTTCCCATACTTCTAACACATGAATAAAAATCGTACGCCCACATTTTTCATGAAGTAACCTCTACATTCTTCGGACCCTTTTCAGTAGTTACTGCAAAGCACTTACCACTCTTAAGTTTCTATGGATACCGTCGAAGTTCTTCAGCTCCCTTAAACAAGCCTTAAAACTCTTGCTGGAAACATCCTCAGCCCAAACGCTGGCCGCGTCTCGTTGATTGTTGATTCTGGCCACAGTGTGGACCGCGGTGACGAAAACGTGGGGAACTTTGCTGAAAACCTGTAAAGTAGAAGCAATTGTCAGCTCATGAATAGGAGTCTCCATCTCCCACCTTAGACCTTTGAGTCAACCTTTGCGGTCTCGTTCTATTTTTAGAATGCTAAGAGTGGTCTAGATTCGCGTCCACAGTTCAGAATACCCAATCAGAATAAAGAAGGATTTTTACATGACACGGCAGGTGCATCGGAAAATTCTTCAAGTAATAAACTCTGTGAAAGTTTTGATTTTTACGTTATTTCTTCATCTGAAGTAGTTCTAAAAACAGAACGAGACGCGAGAAGGTTGACTCAAGCAGCAAGTCATTATAGAGGCTCCTGCAATTGTGAAGTTGATTGATTTTTCTGTTAAACTGGCATACTTAACTATTAATAGAAAAATTCAATTTTTGTCATCGAGGAGCAACTGGAAACATGCATGGAATATACCTTATGCATGCATATGTAAGGTTAACACAGTTAAAGTACGCTCTTGTGCGGACGTTTTCCATTTTTTGAAGAGCTTTCTTGAGGAGAACTTCAAAAATAATTGAAGCGCCAAACTGAAACCCGAGCTGTACTGATTTATCGTCATTCCTAAGAGAGTTTAGTTTTGTTTTTCAATTTTTTGACTGCTTTAAGTGTTTCCCATGGGCAACAAGTAGAAAAGTATTCTATGCGAAACAGGGACCTGAAATAAACCAAAAACTTCCCTAAAAAGAATAATAAAATTCATTTGGGATACAAATGAAGAAGAAAAGCTATACAACGTATAATTTGAATTGTATAGAGCGATATTTCGGCTAGCTTTCAACAGGTTACGCTTAAAAGTAACAAGTACCCAGGCCATTGCAATCAGTAATTTTTAATAAATTAAGCTTAAGAAAAGTAAGATTTGTATCTCTGAATGACTTTGTCATCTTACCATTCCAGAGGGTACAATCTCGACACACTTTGTCCCAGCAGTGTGAAGAGGTATAGCCTGGACACCAGCAACTCCACCGCTAGGAACACTCGCAAAAGCAATGTACTGAACATTAATAACGCGACCTCCATTCATTGGGCCAGCGGACTCAACACAAGCAGTAAAACTTGTCAACGTGACCGACTCAACCCAGCCCACTGAAGCTTCAAACGTTGGGCCAACTTCGTGGAGGGCGATCTGGACACTAACATCGCTGTTAGAGCCGGTGAAGGAAGAAGCGAAGGAAATGGATTTGCACTGGAATCCGCTGGGTGAAGTTACATTGAAGGTGGAGATACCAAACTGCATTTTAGCTACCGAAAAAAAAAAAGATTTGTTAGAACCATGCGAGTTTTATATGTCATTTAATAACATCTTCTACAATTTTAGGAACGATATTCGTATAGAGCATCTCGTAATTCGTAAGCGAGTAAAAGGCGAGTATTGTTAGAAATCCTCTAATAACGGTTTAAATCTTAGGGCAAAAATTTATTTCTCCGAATGTGACAGCTCAACCTTACAGCGTTGCTACACTAGGAAATTCTCCTGCAACTTGTCTCGCCATTGCAAGCTATGTTACACGGCACAGCAGCTCCTGCAACTTGGAATTTGTAACTTCATGGAATCTTTGCGAAAAGTAGAACTGGATTTCACTGTCGGCAACGATGTGTTCAGCTTAGTCTTATAACGATTTCAGCTGTAAACACAAATGTCACGCTTCAAGCAACGGAGTTTTATCACTCTAGCAATTACTGTGGCGTCAAAGGGTAATTCTAACGAGACAGCGGAACATACCTGTTGTAGATACGAGCAATACCGCAAGAATGACGAGAAAGTTTATAATAGGACTCATAATGAAGCATTACCAGTTACCCAACCTGAAACAAAAATAAAACGATAAATGTTTTTAAAGAAAACCAAATTGCTTGAACACAAAGAGGAAAATATTCAGAATAATATATTAATGTCAAAGTGCTGAACAATATCAGAAAACTTAATGTTTTGCTTTTAAAAACGGTAGCTGTAAAAAAAGGCTATTCAAGTTCTGTTGGAAAAAATTCTGTTAAAATGAATTAACCTATAAACAAATATATAAAATGTACCAATATAAGCATATAATATTCATCAATGTTTCATAACAATCCACAAGATTCATTTTGCTTCGTTCTGCTCACCTGGTTTTACCCAAACAAGCTTCGCCAAGGTCGAAATAAGGCCGATCTTTTTATTGACCGGGTTTAAATAGTTTGGGAAACATTTGATTTGTGAACTCGTCTGAAACGATGAAAAATTGGACAGAAGGCAATCACAACTAAGATTCGCTACTTTTTAATTTGTGATTGTATAAATAACAAAAAGAAAATCTCTCGAGATGTCGGTAATTCTGAAAAGCGTGATTTTTACGCTTCCACCTTAATTACTAATTATGCATTGAATAATATACTTTTATTACTCAAATAATGGGTGTGAGAATAGATTAAGCCTTGATTTTCAGTGATATTTTGCGGGCATTCATTAAAATAGAGAATTGTTAATAGTGAGTTAAAATCAATGGATCGATACCTTTTATCATCAGTATTATCATTATTTATCAGTATTGTTAGCCAAGCCCTTACGAGCTAAAGTTACCCAATGGAGCCGGTGCTTATCTCCAGTTTCTGTTGTGTTAAGCGGATGAGAGTCATCGACTCCCCCTGGACAGGACACTGATCCATCGCAGGTTAGCCCCCAGCAGAGGCTGGTACTCATTTTACCGACCTCAGGAGGATAGAAAACTGAGTTAACTTTAACAGAAAAGAAGATCACACAAATGTTCAATACTCGGCTGAGCGGGGATTTGATATAATAAGCTTGTGGTTAGAAGGCAGAGATCTTACCACTACACCTATCTCGCCGCCGCCGTTCAGTATTGGATCATGGAGTTTTTTAGTCTGAGAAAGGGGTGGGTCGGCAAAGTATGACTTTGTAAGGGGTAGGACATGAACATTATTTTGCCTTGTCATTTTTGCTTCTACTCCGGCCCATCATTCATTAGACTTTGGGTATATAGAAATTAGTTTGTTCTATTCTATTATTTTCCTTTGTCATATCATGTGCCAGATATCACTGACGAGGCTTGAAAAACTCACTGGAACGAAGATACCTGTGATATCCGTAGGACTAGGATAATAGCTGACATTATGTGACCTCACATCCGTCACGTTTTAGAAGAATTTAAATGGCGGTATACGTATGATAGCAGAAAGAGTTAGCAATAGCAATGTTGGTATAAAAAACAAATAAAACTGATTTTGTTGTAATTGTTGATTTGTTCCGAATAGTAGAAACCGTGAAAGACCATTTTCACTCTTTTCAGCAAAAAAAAAAAATTAAAAAAATTGAAATTTAAAAGTTTAC
>JAODFW021014654.1:0-10015 GCA_027575235.2 Palythoa mutuki | reverse complement strand
GGGGTGGGGGTGGGGGTGAATGGTAGTTTTAAAGACATGTTTGAGTTTTGGGATTTTAATAGAAATATAAAAGTTAATTTTAAAGTTAACATTTGATAGAAAATTGCCAAAGCGGCCCCAAACCAAAGCTGCACTTGCGCATAGTCAGGAGGGACGGTTCGGTGATTGTACTCAATATTCATCTCATTCAAAAACGTCTTGAACTCCCTCAATATATATCCAAAGTTCAAGTGTATGGTCCCTCAATCCAGGGCAGTTAAAGTTAACCAGCCCAGTATAACAAAAACTCCAAACAAAATTGTACATTAAAAGTCGACCCAACAATATCAATACACTAATGTCAATACATAAAGCTTTCGCCAAAAACGTTTGTTCATTAAAACATTTATTTGGAAATTTCAAATACAATTTATTATGAGAACAAAAATAATGAAACTATTATTCTGTTTCAATCTATTCCGATGTTGATGGAAGAATCAATACGTTGAATTTATTCTATTACAAATAATACTATAACCAGTTTGTGTAGTCTACAATGGTTTTCGAATACTTCAAAACAAAATTACTTTTTGTTAAAATAAATATTTCTGATGAAACTGAAAATTCGGTGTAACAAAAACGAAAATATTACCGCTGCTTGCAGGTTGTAGGCCACAAAAACTCAAGCGTCCTAAAATTTGAAAAATAAGGGAGATTTTTTGGTCTTTTTGTTCCGAGAAATGTTTTTTTTTCAATTTGTACAACAAATTTTGCTACTCTAGTCTTTGCACAATCTAAAATTTACAATTCAAATCTATCCCGAGTTCAACCTAGCATTCTGACAGTGCCTAGCAACAACTGCAACCATAGCAACCACAGCCACACCCACTACCATAGCCGAAGCGATCACGACGATAACAACCGAAGAGACGACGACAGCATTGTCGGAGGTATCAAGCTCAACGACTTTCTCGCACTTCGTTCCATTCCCAGGTACCATTGCGACTGTTGTGATATTGTAAGAGGCGAGAGTTTTGTGTTTCTTCGAGCCAACCTCATCGTCTTCAGTTTCGTCGATATAGTCAGTAATTTCATTGTAAGACACTCCTTTATTCTGTTTGATTCGAACGGTTGCAACTTTAGATTTCTTCTTTCCTGTTTTGTGTGAGTGTTGGATTTTGGCCTTTTCGTGGGCGGTTTGTGCGTTTGACGCAGGTAACTCCAGAATGAGTTTGTCACCTTCGATTCTTGATTTCACGTCTTCCAGATGTTTGCTCTCGGTTCCAATTACAAAGAATGTCTTCCCATCCATAGTAATATTGCCAATAAACTTGTGAATTTGGCTATGAGTTGCGTAGCTACTACTCTTCTTCTTTCCAATATGACCTCTAGCCTTCCCTGGCTTCTCTTTACCTTTGTTTATCAATTTGTCTCCTAGTTTACCAAATACGGAAATACCTTCCGGTAATTTGTTAAGGCCAACGCCCATGCCTGAGCCCACGTCACCGAGGGTCAGTTGTTTGCTAGTTGCTATTGTCGCAGAAGACTCGCCTTTGTGTATAGATGGAGATGTGTTGTCTCGATTGTGGGCCTCGTCGATGATATCAAATATTTTAGGAATTTCACCTGTGCCGCTCCCAGGTGCTTTGAACGCGGCGCTCTCCTTTGAATCGTCAATGATATCCAGGATCTCAGGCATATGTGCAAGGGGGTTGATAGGACGTTCGGGTCGCAGTGGTGAAGAAATACTACTTTGTGGATTCATAATTATCTTGGGAGGCTTGACTTCCATCAGCGGCTTAGTTACGTCAGATATAACTCGCATCTGACTGGTCTGAATTGGCTGGCTAAACTGTTCGACCCGCTGACCAAATACCGATGGTTGGCTCACCACTGTACTGGTAAGTGTATCGACCGGTCGAACGTAAACCGGTTTTTCCGGAGATTTTGCTGGCTTATCCGGGAGTGTTTCGAGGGGAGCGTGTGCTTCTTCCGGTTTAGCGACATCATTAAAATTAACTTTTATGGTCATGTTTTCTTGTGGTTTGAAGGAAGCTGTATTCATCCCTTGTTCGTTATTTAGAGTATTGTTTTCAAGAGGCTGGGCGTTATTTATAAATGGCACCACCGTAACGGAAGGTTGATACTGGGTTTCTTTTTGTCTTTGATCTTGAATGAGAGCTTGCTGTTCTCTTTCGCGTTGATCTCTGAGCTCCTTTTCTCTCTGGTCTCTGAGTTCTTTTTCCTTCTGTGCCTGAACAGCCTTCTCCCATTTCTCTCTTAGCTCCTTGTCTCTTTGGGCTTTCATTTCTCTTTCTTTTTGTTGTCTGAGTTCTTTCTCTCTCTGCGCTCTTAAGGCTTTCTCTCTTTGGTCTTTTAGCTGCTTCTCTCGTAGCGCCTTCAAAGCTTTTTCTTTTTGAATTTTCAACTCGTGTTCTTTCTGCATTTTAAGCGCTTTTTCCTTCATCCTTCTCAGCTCTTCTTCACGCCGGAGTTTTAGCTGTCTCTCACGCTGCTCCCTCAAAGCTTTTTCTCTTTGCTTTTGAATTTCCCTGTCACGCTGCGCTTGTAACGCTTTCTCTCTCTGCTCTTGAATTTCCCTGTCACGCTGCGCTTGTAACGCTTTCTCTCTTTGTTCTTGAATTTCCCTGGCACGCTGCGCCTGTAACGCTTTCTCCCTCTGTTCGCGTAGTTCCTTGTCACGCTGTTCTTTCATGAATTTTTTCAGTATATTATTTACTGTTAGACCTGTCACATTGAATACCATTGTTGGATCGTCATATGATTTCGGGTATACAAAAGATGGATCTGTGGGGGGGATAGCAGTGTCGTATCTCCAAGTTATCCAAACTCCATTCGTTAAGTTAGGATCCGACATATTGTCGGCTTTCGGATAGATCACTGGTGCAGCCTCTTTAAGGTAAAAGTTTAGCCGATCTAACATCACCTTAAGAGTATTCGGCATAAAGTCAGCCAAATTATGGTATTCACAGGGGTCCCACTTGATGTTAAACAAACACGGTTTTCTGGTCGGGTTACAGAGGGGAGCGTGTGTATAGAGGAGTGGATGTGGGTGGCGTATGGTGCAGTCGAGTGAAGCCTCCTTCAGTAGCCTTGGCTTCGGCAGTTGATCCATCATTCGCGGATCCATCGGTCGCGGAAACCAGTCGCCGTAAAAACCTGGGTCCTGGTTCATTATCAGTTTGTATTCACCAACACGTAGGGCTGCTCGATTGCCTTTTAATGTGTCCAAGCCATGAATGATTTCGTACCTGGGAGATCTTTTTTCCTCCGAGATGGATTGCCATTGGTCAAATCCGTCTATGCCTTTGAGAGAGCTGCTACCTCCGCCCGCCAGGGCGTGAAAAGTAGGTAGCCAATCGGTTGCATGGATCATCTCCTTACAAACACGCCCTGATGAGACGCAACAAAGTTCCTGTGAGATTTTTAACTACCGCTAAAAATATCATGTACAACGCACTACATTATAAGGCAACAAAAATCTTTAATGAGAAGAAACAAAGAATATACAGCTTAAATAGTCTAATCACCTTAGCAATCCGCTGCGTTGTCTGTATGATGGTCTCAATGTTAGTATAACGGTTAGCACACCCCAACAAAAAACAGGGAGACGTGGTTTTCGGTCCAATCGAGAAAATCCAATATTTGCCAGTGAATCGGAAACGCTAAAATAAACAGCACGTGTGTATTTCTCAGACAAGTTTCTTAGGCAATTACAAAGCAGTTTGGTGTTAATTTTGCGTTAACTTTTATCCATCTCATTTATCATTCAGTATTGGTATTAATTTTTGAATTCAGTTAACTGACAATATGTTTGTAATTGCTTTGTAATTACCAAAGAACCTTGTCTGAGAAATATAAGTGTGCTATGTAATTTTATGTTTCTAGTTTACTAACAAAAATTGGCTTTTCTTGAGTGTGACTGGAAACCACGTCAACTTGTTTTCTACTGAGGCATGCTATCAATCGTTCAGAAGGCTATACCTCATTTAACCGCTTTGCAAGAATGCGCGCGTTGTTCAAATCGTCACAATGGCTTCAAGTTTGCTGCAACCTGCGTGGTTGGAGCAGTGGTGAGGTCTCTGCCTTCTAACCACAAGGTCCCAGGTTCAACCTCCGACTCAGCCGATTGTTGAACATTTGTGTAACCTTCCTTTAAGTTGACTCAGCTTTCCATCCTTCCGAGATCGGTAAAATGAATACCAGTGTCTGCAGGGAGCTAACCTGCGATGGATTAGTGTCCCGTCTAGGGGGAGTCAATGACTTTCATCCACTTAACACTACAGACACCGGGGATAAGCACCGGCTCCATTGGCCACTTAGGCTCGTAAAAGGATTTAGCTTTTTTAGCTTTTTGTATAAAACAAGAAAAAAGACTTACGGTTCTTCTTGATGAGGGGACTGTGTACAAATCCAACTGCCCTCACTCCTCCCTCCCACACTGTATTTTTGGCACCCCGCAGGGGGTAATTCGATCCGGCACTTAGATCCAGACCACCCGCGGCCGCACCGTTATCAGTAGTAAATACGATGATCGAGTTGTCATACAATCCCTTTTTCTTCAACGTTTCAATTAAGGACTTCACAGAATCGTCCAATGCTGTTACCATAGCTACGGGTCGAGAAACAATATGGAGTTGTAACAACTTCATTTCATTCTGAACATTTAGTATAATAAGGAAAAAGTAAGAACAATGAAGTTTTTCATAAAAATGTATTTCACTATAAACTTAGCTTTTCTTCCTGGTGTTGAGTTATTTTATGCAGTTTATATAACATACCATGTTTGGGTACTATAACGCAAATTTTCAATTTTTTTGTGAGGGACAAAAGGCAAACACATTTTAAGAGTAATAGCGGCGTGGCGCAAAGTTCGGCTGTGTCGAGCGCTGATTACTTTTGTTAGACTTTCTTTCTACAAAAGTTGACTCCCTTTTCCATCTTAATGAGGTTGGTAAATTAAGTACCAGCCTCTGCTGGGAGCTAACCTGCGGTGGATTAGTGTATCGCCAGGGGCAGTTAGTAAATCTCATGATCATTCGTTTAACACTACTAGTGAAATTGGACCCAATCTTACTGAAATTGGATACAACTACCGGCTCCAATAAGCCATTTAGTCTCCAAAAAGGATTAATGCTTCATATTTTAACACTGATTTGACACGGATAACGGAGTAACTTCAGCTTTATCACCTTGAACGTCTTTTCTTAGGCTGAGGGCTCAAAACGTTGATAGTCTCTTTGTTTGTATCTAAACAATTTTCTGGACTTTAGATTATAGATTCGTAACGAAAACGTTTTGGATAAAACCTTAGTGTGCTCACCAGCGTACGTTCGCCTCCTCTCGTCTTGAATGTGCGCCACGCGGTCAAGATATTTTTTGGGGGCCTGGAGAGGATCATCTAAATTCCCGACATGCACCGCTTGCTGTGCAAAGTATAGGAACAAAGGCTGATTCGCGTCGTGTCCGCCAACAACTTTATCTGCTTCTCGTGAAAAAAGATCTGGGCCATAGACACCGGTTTCATTGAAAACCACCTGTAAAAATATTGAATTATAACGAACGAAATTGGGTTGAGGTGAGCTGGGACGATGTTAAAGAAGAGGAAGGGACACTAATGATCGTATACTTAATTAATTTTTTATATATTTAAGCATACTCCTTCAGATGTTGTGACAAAAATGAAAACTATAGTGACAATAACAACGATGATGAAAATGACAACGCTACAACGAAAAGACAACGACGATGACGACAATGACAACGCCCTGACGAAAACACGATAATGATAACGCCACGACGAGACGACGACAATGATAATGACACGACGAAAAAACGACAATGACAACGCCACGACGAGAACACGACAATGACAATGCCACCACGAGAAGACAACGACAATCACAATGTGACGACAGCCAGGACAGTGACAGCGAGAACGACAATGAGAAAAGAATTTCAATGACAATGGACATAATATTATTCATGGAAATAAAATAAGTCAGTATAAAGTTAATATTAACAAAAAAACTAATGATAATAATTTCAATATCAATATTAATGAAAATAATAAAAACACAAAGAAGAATGCTTTTGTCCTTCCAAAATCTACATTCAACGAATGATGTAACCAATGAAAAATTAAGCAAGTAAGATGAAAAACTCACGTCCATATTTTTTCTGAGGTCAAGGCCGTAACTGCCATCCTCTGCCACGTGGTTGAAATAATCCTCACGTGAACCCCAGAAACCAAAAAAAGAATCGAAACCTCGGGAAGTGGGCGTGTACTCTCTGGCAAAGAATCCTAGTTGCCACTGATGGTAGATTAAAATGTTTGTCAATAACAATAGCATTTATTAAACTGGAAAAAAAGTTACAAAACAGTTTTAGAAAGGAAGGAAGAAAGAAAAAAACTAGATGACTATGCTTATTATTCAGTAGTTATGAATTAAAAGATTAAATACACTCGTCAGAAAAACATGGTATATTAAAAAATAAACGTAAATGTTATTTACCCTCGAATTTCGTAGCTCAAGAGCTAATATCTTCACAAATTACGACACAATTTAAAAGTCGATTAAGAAACCCAACTGCCAGTTGGCTATTTACAAAGCGTAGTGGATTTGACTCTCGTATTTACCCGAAGACAAATCTAACTAGTGGTTAGAGCGGGACTTGAACCCGGGTCAACTGCATTCAAGTCCGGCTCCCTAACCACTAGGACACGTGGTATATGCTTGGAACGAGAATCGAACTCGCGTCTCCCTTTTTTCTAGTCATGATTGCTAACCACTAGACCATCAGGGATAACCGCACTAGCAACGTAGCGTAATAAAATTGGACCCACGGAAAAAAATTGGACCCAGGAATCCTCATACACTAACAAACTCAACTAATCATGATTTTCACTGCTACGTTGCCAACGTGATGGTCCCTGATGGTGCAGTGGTTAGCACACCTGACTAGAAAACAGGGAGACGTGGGCTTGATTCCCGCTTGGGGCATAAATCAATCTTTTCTGCCGATTGTATTTATTCTGGAAGGAAGGAAGAAAGAAATTGAAAAGAGAAAAAAGAAATGAAAGGAACAAACCTTCCCGACAGCGTGAGTTCGGTAGCCCAGCTCTCTCAAATATTCAGGAAGGAATTTCTCCTTCAAAGGCACTCCCATTGGCTGCCTGTTGTGTATACTGTCATGTTGAAGACCTGGAATGGATTATCCTCAACATTAGATAACCTTATTAATTATTAAACAATCCCATTTTGTAAATTAGTATGTAGCGCAATAGCGGGTGGGTTGGTGCAGTGGCAAGATCTCGGTCTTCTAGGAACAATGTCCGGAGTTCAAAAGCTCATTTTTCTTCCAAACTTTGAGCATTTGTGTGACCTTCTTTTCCCAAAGTTGACGTAGCTTTCTGTCCTTACGAGATCGGTTAAACAAATACCAAATGGGGGATAATCTGCGATGGATTAGTGTCCCATCCAGGGGGAGTAATGACACTCATCCACTGAAATGTGCGCAGTTTAAGTAACTGCGAAAGAGCAGAAAAATTCAGGACTTCAACCGGGTTTGAACAGGTCTGTCATCTCTGCACCGGTAACGCCGTCGCCGGGAAGTCACGAGTCAAATCCCTCCGCTGAAATTGTGCTTTTGAAATCGCGATTCATTAAACTACATTCATATAATAAAAATAATAAATGAGCTGACAATACTGAAATCACAAGTAGCTATGAAAGCCAAGAAAGGATATCCGGGAAGATAATTTCCTGGTATGTTAAAACTTCCGAGCTAAAATTTTGGGTAAATAAAATTTGCGAGATAATAAAGTCCATGAAATAACAGAGTTGAGATAGATTAGAGATGAGTCTTGGATGTCGACCATAAAGCCGTTCAGAAACTCTTTGTGTTACAATATTTCTTTTGTTGATTCAGTTCGCTGGTAACATCGTTTTTTATAAAAATGTCTCAATATTTTTTCTCGGAATTTTGTCTTCTTAGAATAATTTTGACAACTGCTGGAAACTTATCTTCTAGGAAGTTTAACATTTCGGAACTTTAACTTCTTGGAAGTTTTTTTTTCTCAGAAGTTCCTTCTAAGCTTTCGTTGGCCCGGAAGCTGTCAAATGTTTACGAGCTTTACTAGGGGTGGGTGGGGACATCCTGCTGATGAACAGTAACTGTTTTGCTATTTATTTTCAGCAACACATATAGCTTATGTCTGTTCGAACGTATGAAGTGGCGAAAGTTTTTTTACAAGTTTTAACAAAAATTATCAAATTCATTAACAATTCATAAGGCAAACACAATGGAAAATCATAGCCATGACCGAGTTTGTACTTTTGCAAGAGATTCGTTCTGATTTGCAGACGACTTTAACGCCGAGTTTCTGCGACAAATAATATTTTATTTATGCTTTAATTATTGTTGGACTTTGATAAGTAATCAACATTCGCATCCACTCTATATGAGGTTTAAAACAGAAATCCCATTGAAACCCTCATACAGATCTCCTGCTCATATTGTATATGTTGCATAATGGATTAACCCAACCTAAATTACTAATACAGATTACCACAAAGTTACACAAACTTTTCAATATTCATTATTTTTCATTGACCCCGCCATAAGTCATTTTAACACAGTAACAGTTTATTTGACCGAGATTTGTTTGTCCTCAAATAGACGTCTCTTCTAAGCAAATCTTATCTATCTATCTATCTATCTATCTATCTATCTATCTACCTACCTACCTACCTACCTACCTACCTACCTACCTACCTACCTACCTACCTACCTACCTACCTACTGTACCTACCTACCTACCTTTCTAATCTGTCTGTCTGTCTGTCTGTCTGTCTGTCTGTCTATCTGTCTGTCTGTTTGTCTGTCTGTCTATCTATCTAACTAGCTAGCTAGCTAGCTATCAGTATTTGCTGTTGTTGTAATTATCATTAATATAGTTATTCTTGTTGTTTATATTATAGATTTAAACCGCTTCTACTATGGGAAAAGCAAGGAAATCTCCAGCAGCCCGTCAATTGTCAGTACTAGTTTTAAACAAAGAAGAAGATCTTCAAAACTTCGTATAGAAGGAGACCAATTCCTAAATGGTGAGTAAACTCAAAGCAACCTTAATACCATTAGTTGTCGTTGTTATGTTTTTGTAGAATTAACTTCTTCAAGTTTTTTTTGTTAATTTTTTTTCAAAAAAATGCTCAACTCCTTTTTTTCTTCAGATCCAGATTTTGTGAAGAGTTATGGTATTGGACCGTATATTTATTTTTTCTTCCGGGAGACTGCAGTAGAAAATACTAACTGTGGCAAAGTCCGATTTTCTCGGATAGCCAGACTCTGTAAGGTAATGTATATTATAATTTCAAATTATATTGCTTTAATGGTGGTGTGGCTGGGCAGTACTAAGATCTCTGCCTTCCAACCAGAAGGTCCAGAGTTGAACATTTACGCAATCTTCTTTTCTGCCAGATTTGACTCAGCTTTCAATCCTCTAGCCTGCATCGCAGCCAGTCTAAATCTCTTTTATATTTAGGGAATAAAACAGTATTGCGCGTGTTTCTAGGCAATAATATAAAACACTATGACATAAGAGGGCACGAGAAAAGTGTTGAGAGAAAGCGAGGAGAAGCCGAGTTTTCTATCTTCTTTTCAAGTGCCCTCTTATGTCATAGGGTTTTATATTATTGTCTAGAAACACGTGCGATGCTGTTTTATCCCTTTTAGTAAATAACTATAAAGAAAAAAAAGTGGATTTACAAATCTTGAGTTATGTGACGTCATTCCGTGAGTTATGTGACGTCAATCCGTAATTTATGTTCAGTTTTATAAAATAGGTTTGTAGCCAATCAGAGCACATGTTATTTCAGATAATATAAAACTGACGTGTCTGCCGTCTGCACCGCATGCTATCAATCCTCCCGAGATCGGTAAAATGAGTACCAGCTTCTGCTGGGGGCTAACCTGCGATGGATTAGTGTCCCGTCCAGGGGGAGTCAATGAC
>JAODFW021014556.1:0-10015 GCA_027575235.2 Palythoa mutuki | reverse complement strand
TTTCTTCCAACTCAACTTCAGTTCAGACTGACGAGGGCCCTTTGGGCTGAAAAGATCTTTTCCTGTAATCTAAAGACCTGTAATCTAATGCTCAAAAGCTGAAAATTGTAAGAAAAATAGAATATTCGATATTACAGCGGTAAAACACCTTTAAACATAATTTGACTTATACCGCATGGAGTTGCAAAAGCAGTAGTTTAAAGAAAAACAAAACTGAGGATACGGTGCCTACCTACGGTTTACTGTTGTTAGAGATCTACAATACCTAGATTTTTGTCACTGAGATGACTTATCCACTTATATGATAAATTCCCGGAGGGATACTCCCTATACAATGGTGTGATAGGGGTGGTCGTTGTATTTTTTAGCGGTCAAAATTGGCAATTTGGTATTTTTTAAGGGTTTTTAGAGAAAAATCAAGTGTTTAGAAAAACGGTATTATAGGGGTGCGAAAACAAAACCTCAAAACGACCAAGTTTTTTTCTGCAGTTTTTTTCCTGCCTTTTTCAAAATCGATACTATGAGGTATTTTTTAGGGTCAAAATTTTTAGGGTATTTATTCCCGTCTTTTGACGAGCATTACTTATCTTTTCATCCCTATCAGTATTCCCCCCGGGGGTAAATTGTTATGATTCGGTATTTCGTTTTGTCCAGTAGTGCTTTTGCGATATGCAGGACTTCAGCTGACCTATATGATTTCTTAGCCATGCAATTGTTAGCATATTGAGAAAATTTTTGGTAAAAAATATCTCTGACCTTTATTCATACTCACGATGATAACCATACTATTATTCTTTCACAATACCATACTGTTAATCTTCTTCACTACCATCCTGTCACTAATTTAACACTATACCATACTGTGACTGTTCATCTTTCACACTACCATACTGTTATTCTTTCACACTACCATACTGTTATTCTTTCACACCACCATACTGTCTTCCACACTACCATACTGTTACTGTTAATCTTTCACACTACCATAATGTTATTCTTTCACACTACCATACTGTTACTGTTAATCTTTCACACTACGATACTGTTATTCTTTCACACTACGATACTGTTATTCTTTCACACTACGATACTGTTATTCTTTCACACTACCATACTGTTATTCTTTCACACTACCATACTGTTAATCTTTCACACTACCATACCGTTATTCTGTCACACTACCATACTGTTATTCTTTCACACTACCATACTGTCTTCCACACTACCATACTGTTACTGTTAATCTTTCACACTACCATACTGTTATTCTTTCACACTACCATACCGTTATTCTTTCATACAACCATACTGTTATTCTTCCAGACTACCATACTGTTATTCTTTCACACTACCATACTGTTATTCTTTCACACTGCCATACTGTTATTCTTTCACACTACCATATTGTTAATCTTCCACACCACCAATATTCTGTCTTCCACACTACCATACTGTCACTCCTCACACTATCCTCCAGTTACTTTTCCGCACTAATATAGTTAATATACTGCTACTTTTCCACACTACCATACTGTCTTTCCACACTAATATACTGTCTTCCACACTGCCATCTGCCAAAGTATATATCAGCAATCTATCAAGTCACTACTATAAGTTTTGTAAAAGTGTCGTCAAAGTTTTTTACATTTATCACCAGCAAGACTTTTTAAAACTTTTAAGATTTTTATGGTTTCTGTAATTTCTGGTTTTCTGGTACCAAACATAATTCGAATTGTACTGATTAAGACAAAACTAAACATTAATTCAATTTTACAGTTGTAATTGTAAAGATGCAATTTATTTTATCACAAAAATACATTCGAATGATTGCTTCATTGATAAGGAGAAAAGACAACATGGGCAAACTACATGACGTTAAACTCGTATGCAAACTGAGTTGGTTGTAAAAAAACGCTGAAGTATGGTTATAACAGAACATTTCCAGGGCAACTTAACACATCTGCAGGGCATGATGCCCTAAAATTTAAACATTAGAAAATCACTAATTAAAACTAAAAATACATACTTGCATAATGGTATTTTAAATATTATTTTTTTATATTAAAATTTGAAACCTTAAGGATCTTCATTAGATTTATCTTTTACTGACTTTGTCCGAAATTTCTAAATTTATTTAGTTTGGTATGCTGTGGTTCTCGATTTCAAGAAGCTTTCCCCTTTCCCAATGTTTGATTTTTTGCAGGACTTTTCCAGGCCTGGACTTCTTTCTAAGGGCATTTTCAGGACATTCGAACCTATTACACACTGTCAATGTCCAGGACAGTAAGTGTGTTTTTGATAACATATTTAAACAACCTTGTTATAACCACAAGTAATAACAAATTTGCATTTTCAACACTGATTAAACTGAAAGCTAAATTTATTCAAAATCTCTAAAAACTTTAGAGCCCTGTGTGGCACTTGTTTTCCACAACATTTAATGGTGGACAAAAATATTTTCATCAGCTTCTTTGAATATAAAAAAGGTATATGAAAATGATGAGCATTACGTTCTGCAAAACTATAACCTTTTCAATGACAGTCAGTATGGATTATTATCAACATCTCACTTCCCTTACATAATTCATACAAAACAACTTTTGTTACGCAGAAAGAAGAAACTGTTGAAGTAAGATGAAAAACAAAGTTTATCAAAGTTGCTAACTAAAAGGTATTGAACAGTATGCCAGTTGTCATGTTTAGGGCTTGAAACAAAAATGAAAAAAGTTTGCTACTATACATGAAACCCCAGAACTGTTTCATTTATGCAGTTTGTCTTACAAATCCTGCTTTGTTTGTAATTTCCCATCTACTCTACTACCAGAATACTCTGAAGGAATGTATAACATTCACCACACTCAATCTAAAATCTTTATTTGTGTGAAGGAACTGTTGAAGATACTACTGAATAGTAAGTTTGGATTTTGTGTTAGTTTTGCAATAACAAAACAATATGTGCATTACTCAAACAGCTAATGTATAATATGTAAAAACAAAACAACCTAAAGTTCACTACCCAACTTCACTAGTTCCATTAACTAGACCCTTTGCAGTACTTGGTCAAGTGACCACAATTAATTAGCTATGACAAAATGCTCAGAAATTGAAAGAGCCAGTTAACATTAGTTACAAGGCATAGTTTCAAGTCTCAGCATTAAGTACTTCAAAAATGACAGCAAATATATAATCAAATTTTTCCGCTGACCACCCTTGCAAAAAAATCATTTTGTTTGATAGAGTGCAAGTAATAGGTAAATAAAATAAACTTTTTCTAAGGAAATGTATGTAAAAATGGTAATGGTGTGAGCGAGGATTACTCACCAGTAATACAAATCCTTACAAAATATCCTATTTTCTGTTGTTTGCCATTTTATACATAATGTATTTGAAGTCAATAGTTGAAACTTTGCTGGTTTTACTAATGTCAACCTGCTCTTTCCATTTCTGGAAACCATTTTGTCATAATTGATTGACTTAAGGTAGCTGTGGTCATGTGACCGCCACCTGCCAAAAGCTGAAGTAATAATTACTCTCAAGGAGACAAGTAGTATGGATATTTAAACCCTAATCTTTAAAAATTTTAAAGTTTTAAACTTCTAGCAGGATGACCTATGTTATTTTCAGCTATATAAACCCACAATATTTTAAAGCATATTTCTAAATGACTGGCTTTGGTTTTCTTTCTTTTCCAAACTAAGCACATTGTGCAGATGAGTATTTCCTCATAACTAGTAAAATTGCCATGACATGCATGTCGAGTCCTTTTCCCAACATTCCAGAGTCAAATTGCAGTGAACAAAACAACATGACAGTGAAATGAATAGTGACCAACTTATTGGATATTTATGCCTGTACAATATTTAAGTGTGTGAGAGTATCTTCATACGATTCACAATGATGCTATAACAGTATTAAAGTAGTAGTAAAACTTTTTGCCTGAACCAAAATCAGAGTCAAAACGTAATGTTCACATCTTTTTGCATTCTCTTTGTTTATATTCTCACTTTGAATACAACTGGTCTTGGTGGGGTTGGATTTGTACTCATGACATGATGACTGTCTGATTTGATTGGCTGTGAGGGATAGTAGTCTTCTGTTGGAGCTACTGGCGGCAGGGGGGGAAGGGGGCGGTTAGCTGGAGGGACATATTGTGTTACAGAGGGTAGAGTACTCAATTTGCACAGCATGGGTTGCCCATCAAGATTTCGGTTGTGGTATCTTGTATGTGCATTCAGAGCATCCTCTTTCTTGGCATACACAACCTCAGCCATCCCCTTCTGCAGAAGACGACAGCTCTTCAACTGTCCCACAACACCAAACAACTCTTCTATGTCAGTTAGTGTAACAAGTGGATGTAAATTGGAGACAGTAATGCGAGTTGCAGCTGAAGCCGTGTGTGGAGAATGTTCACTCTCTGGACCCAGTCTTCCACTAAGGCCCTCCATTTCTGGTCTATCGTCACCACGAACTGTGGGTCTGCCACGAGACTCTATTTTCGGTTTTTTTGCATAACTGTTTTTTGTCGTGATGGCCAGTTTTCCATCATTCAAATCAGCCGTGCGATTTCTCTCTGATTTTTTGTAATCAGTGTTTTTCGCTGTTACAAGTAAAGAACCATCAGCAGTCGATTCTGCCGAACGAAGCTGCTGTTTTGTAGTAATTTTTAAATTGCCACCAGAGAAATCAAGCGACCTTTTTCCAGAACGATTAACCGTGTGTATTCCTTCGTTATCATCTCCTTGTTGTACTTGAATGGTCAGTTTCACATTCTGTGGAGTTTTTGTGTCCCTCAAACGTGTTTTCTTTGTAATTCTCTCTCTAGCATCAACGACTCCATAGCTTGAGCTAAATTTTCTCTTTTGTACCAAGCTTTGCCGCAAATCTCGAGGTCGTTGTTTTGCCCCGCTCTTTTCAAAACCAACACTTCTATTGTCAGTAAAGGATCCTTTTCCGACTCCTTGTTTTAACGGTCTTCGATTTGCTGAACGGCGATCTGAACGTGCGGAATTATTCAAAGAAGCTATCACTTTACTCCTTCCACGAGTCGCCATCATTGCATGCATGCCAAACAATTTTCCACAGATTCGCGCGGATGCACATCAGTTACGACCTAAACTAGTCTCTGATTGGACTATGAAACATACCGCTTAGAGTTGGCCAATGAAAAATCATGATAGAACGAATTTGAGCCCACAATAACTTTCCAGGAATACCGCTTTTATTGCGTAAAACTCGTTGAGAACAACATTATTTTCGCTTTCAAAAATGTTTTGCGTTCACCGGAAAATTCGATATTTTTTATTTTCTTAGAGTGGTGAGTAGAACTTCGAAGTTCAGTATAATTTTTGCGGTATGTCGCCATTACGAGCAAGTGAAAATTGTTCGACTGCCATTCGAGTTGAGTGCGCGGTATTCACATCATTGAAGGTTGTTGAAGACCGTGGGACGGTCGTCTGCAAATGCATCTATCCTGCCTGGGCTTACAGTTTGTTTGCTTTGGTGGGGGCAATTTTTATTTTATTACCTTTGGTGTTGCTGCTATGCTGTATCTTAAGAAGGCGCTTGAAGCGTCGAAAATTTATTAATTCAGAAAGTACGACCTACACTTCTGATCCAGAGTCCCCGTATCAGGTAAAATTAAATGAATAAATAAAAAAAAGTTAAAGCGTAGTCAGCAAGTTTGTTTAAAAAATTAAACTAGTAACATTTAAAATGCTCTTTAGGTATCCTCACATTTGACTCTTTTGTTTTTAAACAACTACTTACAGATGTAAACATATGACCTGCAGTGTTTGTTATTAGATAAACACGGGGACTATGAAAGCAAAATTATTTTAAAATAAACATATCTTTCACACCAGTTGGAATTCTTATAGCCAGAGTGGTGTTGTAGTTAGATTATCCCTATTAAGTCTAAATTTTAAATATTTTTTTTTTATTGATAAAAATTAATATGTTCAAGAGTGAAAATTTTCTTTATTCACTTATAATCTGTTGGAACATTTAATAACAATATTTAGCTCATCCAATTTTTTCAAATGTTTGTTTTTTAGCCCCTGGCAGATGATTCAGAAGTGTTCACTAACTATGGAGCTGTAGATAATTGTAAGTAGCTAGTTTAGTTTTGAGCTAATAAAATATAATCATGATAACAACTCCCACAAAATGAGTTCTTTAGGGCCATGATAAAAATTGCCAGGCTGGCCAGAAGGCTACTAATTGTACCAGCATGATTAGTTGCATAAGATGTAACAGATTTTTGTAACCATTGTCACAAAGGTCCTCCCATAGCATGAATAATAAATTATGGTGTTATTATCTCATAACTTTTGTTGAAAGAGTTCAAGGAATTGAGTTTAAAACCAGAAAAAGGCAAAGAAACTGAGGTTAGAAACAGGGTTCATACAGGTCCTTGAAAACCTAGAAAGTCCTGGAAAAATAGAAATTCAAAATCCAGGTCTGGAAAACTGATATCAGTCCTGGAAAATTAGTTTGCTTCTTAGCCACTTTGTTTTAAAAATAAAATACCAACTAGTAATAATTATTTCTCGCATTATCACCGTGGGACCACATATCCAAGGACAAATTCATGTGAAAGTTCACAAAAAAATCCTTCGCATTGCTTTTTACTCTGAAACTAAAATAATTGCAGGAAATGGCAATGTATTTGCTTATTTGTTTTCGTTTGATGTTACAGTTTTGTATTTATTTTACTTTTTAAAATCTTTGATTTTTGTCAATTTGGTCCTCGAAAGTCCTGGAAAGTTCCTGAAAGTTTCTTTGACTAATACCAGCCGTAGGATTTCAGATTTTATGGGAAACTCTTTTTGGGTTCTGTGTTTTTGATTTATGGGAACCCATCAGTAGCAATTTTTGGGTTTCATAATAGCTGTTGATGGGTACCCATTCTTAAAAATAATGAAATAATACATTTACCCATAACAAATATACCACTATAGTTATTGTATTTATTAATGTATACTGTAAGATTTAATGCATTCACACAGATCTATACAATGCAATAGCTACAATATTGTGTATAGGTATTGTAAACAGACGTTTAAACCTAAATTGGGTTGATGCTAGCATAAAAAATATGGCTGCTCAATTAAACCAATATTCTGTCACAGTTTTGTCCATGTAACAGTAACAATAATTCAATGTCAAGATTTAATTTGATTTTCATCAGTTGGCCTGTCATTCTTGTGCAACACTTTGGGTCTTTGATATAATTCATAGAAGCGTGACATTCCTCAAACAAAATGTTCATTCCACACTTTGTATGTCAAATTGTCATATCTTCGTGATGTTGTTTTCTTTGTCTGTTTCCACCTTGAAGTGTCCACTGAATGAACGTTTCTTGAATGTAATTTGAAAGATACGGACTCAGACTTTTTCTTCTGGCTGCAAAAGCCATTATGCCTCTCAACACTAAATAAAAGACAGACATTATTCAAAGCAGTGGCACGTGAAATAAGCTTGCTGCCATCATTGCAAGACACCCCAGGGTGCTTTGCAGACTTCCACTTGAGAAGTGCATTATGGGATACAAACAAGAGGGCAAAGAATAAACATAGCAATTTATGGAAGTTGCCTTGTGTATGGTGTTTTAAGATGAGAAAAAAACAGCTGAATATAATCGATCATTGACTCTGACAGTGAAGCCTTAGGGTTTTTTCCACATGGTCTTTATTCGTGGCAAACGGAATTTTGGTGTTTTCTCCAGCACGGTGACAACACGTTACCACTAACGTTGGGCTAATAATAGTGTACAAACCCTGTAGAAACCAAAATTTGGTTGAGATATAAATGCAGTTTCATAGAAGATATCAGTGTGCCAAAAAAACTGGATGGCAATTTAACTGTTATTTATTTCTTACATTCTTTGTAAAATTTCCAGTGTGGAGAAATGCATTGATCACAGAAACAGCATTTAATAATAATAATAATAATAATAATAATAATATAATATACCATTTTACATCGTTTCAATGGTTAACAAAATTTACACAATTACAATTTCTTAATAAATGTATTAAAAAAAAAAATTTGGTAAGAAATAAAATTGTATTCGATATGTGATTTCCAAACTACTAATTGTCGGTCATATTTCCCAGAAATTTTATGCGATTAGTAGATCGTGCAACCTGATTGTGACGGAAATGTACATGCGATCTTTTGCTTGCATAATCCTTCCCACGCATGTGCGAACACGTGCATGTGCATGAAATAGACTGGTTTTAGAAAAGTGAACAATGGCTTGCTTTAAGAAGCTTAGTGCATTTCAGTAGGAGATATAGAATGATGCCAAAATCTGTCAGTGTAATCTGAGAAACTGGAAAGTGTTTTCTATTGTTTCAATGCCACACTCCCAAAAAACTCATACTGTGATTGGCTCACACTTCTCATTATTGTTAACTCAAGCTTCTGCATTACATCATAAAAAGCTACTTTTAAGTTACTCTCAATATCAATTGCCTTTCACCTATTCCATCTGTGCGCGGCATTATACTCTGTTGCCTCACCAGCCTTGCATGACTTGCATCATTTGCTTGGCTGGCTTGTTGGCAATTATATTGGTTGGACATACATTAGAAAAATCAAAATTAATGTTTGCCATTGAATTGTATGTAATCAGCTTTTTTTGGTTGCCTTTGGTACAGATTTTAGTCAAAGGGGAAATAACAAGGATCAGGATGAAAGAAGCAGACATCAAGAAAATAGAAGCATTGCTTCTAGCCATGCAAGTCTTTTGCCAAACTTTGATGAAACATCTCTCAATGCTCGAAATGCTGCAATTACAAGCAGGCATTCATTTTCAGATGGTAGTAAGAATAAAGCAACAGCTTCCAACCAATTTAATGGGAGAACAAATTTAACATCACAACCATCCAGTGAGTGTGGCCTTTATGCAACAGTTGATCTTGTTCGGTCATCCCAACCGCCCAGTGAGTCTGGTCTCGATGCAACAGTTGATCTGGTTCCATCATCTCAACCACTCGGCAAGTCTCTCCTTGATGCAACAGTTGATCTTATTCCAAATTTAGCTGCAAGTAGTGTACCTATTAATAACACAGAAAGTTCAGAAAGTAAGGTGCCTATTTATGATTTGCTTGAAAGTCCAACACCAGATGATAATTTAGTACAGACATCTCCTTCTGTAACCTCATCTGAACAGCTTGACAAAGTGCATTCTTGCAACATAGCTCCTATGATAGAAGAAGATAAAAGTAATTCTCAAATTATTGATAACTTTGCCAGTTCATATTTAGTTGATGGACCATCGCCCAGTAATAGCATCGCAGCAATAGTGAGAGAAGAGAAAACAGGAGCAGCTGATGAACCATTTTATGAACAAGAAAACCAGAATATTATTGATACAACAGAAAATGAATCAAATGTAACAATAACAAATGATCTCAATATTAGTGAAAGTGATCATAAAACTGTCAATAGTAAAGATGACAGCAGCAATAACTCTCCACCCAAATGCAAATGTCCACTAGCTGAGCAAACCAAACCTATTCCGGATTCAACCAGCACTGGAACAGATCAAGAAGAAGAATGCAAGCCTGCAGTTTCAACAAAACCAAACTGTGTAACAGATTTTTACTCAGATGATGAAAATATTTCCCAAGCCAATCAACTGAGAAAGGGACTTGAGTCAGGAGAAGTAAGTTCTAAGTTATAAGTTCCCTTTCTTTTCCCAGACTGGTGCAAAAATATGTTATTTCCTAAAATAAAAAAAAAACATTATAAACTAATTGTGATTTTGAGATGCCAACACCCCCAAAATATTGACGGCTAGTTGGGAGAAAATATATTCCTTATTGGGCCGAGTCGCGAAGTGGCGGAGCCCAATACGGTGAATATATTTTCTTCCTTTTGTATCGCGATTCCAACTACTTTTCTCTAATTTTCAAAGCAAAAAGACATCAATGGCGACCATATAAAGCTCAATTCTCCTAGCATGAAACAGTTTCCATGGCTACCATTTGAGCGTTGCCATTTCGGC
>JAODFW021014464.1:0-10015 GCA_027575235.2 Palythoa mutuki | reverse complement strand
TTCAGTCAAATCGGTGAGGTACCGTGGCCGCGTCCTTTTAATATTACTCGAATCTTACAGAGTATGACTCTTAATTTGTTTCTCCAGTTGTTTGTCCACAATAAGTTTTGTCCTCATCAAGTTACACCGGTCTTCTTTTTAAAGAAACAGTTGAAGTTGAAGTTCATGAGGGGAGAAAAGAGTTGAAAAACAACGTTTCGGAGTAAAATCCTTCAGGGTAAAGATTTTCTTGCCACAGATACTTTACATGTCTTTCAGTTTATGCTTTACAGTTCTTGTTTTGAAAATACTGATAAACAAAGCACGGCCTTGAACGTCTTCCAACACTTTTAAACAACCTGGTTTTAACATAATTACGGTAACAAAAAGATCAAATTTGTTTCAACATGGAGGATTGTGGTACACTATCCACGATATGAGACCTTAAATACTTTTTACATACGCCAAAAGGTTTTCATTTAGCGATAGAAACTAAAATCTAGCGTCAGAAATTTTATGTATCGGATTGTGAAACTTCTAAGAGACACCGACTGAAAATCTAGCGACAGCAATTCAATTTTAGTGACATGGAATTTTCTTTAGCGAATTTTAAAAATTTTCCAAGGACAGGGACTGTAAGTCTAGCGACGATTGCAGTTTGGCGAAAGGGAATTTCATTTAGCAAATTTTTCGGGTTCGTGACGTTCATCTTTTTTTTATTATTCAGCGCTTCTTTCGCTATTCTGTTCAAATGCACGTAAATCATCAAAGTAAAGGAAGACGTCATTAGTACGTTATGCCCCTTGGTCTTGGATGTCTAGTCCCAGGCTACTTCTGCCAATTCAGACTGATCATGGGTTCCAGGAACAAAAAAGTATTGTATTGAAGCAGAAACCAATATTCGTATTTCATTCTTGGCTTAAACTTGGTTTTTGTTGAATGCTATCGTCAGTTTTAAAGTTTTAAAAAAGCGTACATCCGCATTGGACACCCTCCCCCGGCGTACGTTTTGTATGCCCGTGAAAATAACAAGAAAAATGGACGATCCATTATCGAGACAAAGCCGAAGTAACGCACGCAACTGGTCAAGGCGTGTCCCAAATACCTCCTTAATACCTCGTAGCTATTTCTTCGTGATGAGTTTGAAGTATTCGATCGGAGCACATACTTTACTGTTATTGACCAAAAGTACAACAAAAATGTACTTCCTTTCCTTTCTCATAATAACGTAGCGTACGCTTTGCGAACCATCCTACTTACCATTTCAATCAGTTACGACTCAAAGATAGTGATGATAGAAATGATCTTTTATTCAAACAAAATCATTTCGTAGGTTCGTGACAAAAGTTTTTAAGACAAAGAAATTTTTAGTTGATCCAAGTTCTTGCCAACTTACGATTTTAGACCGTTGCCATACTGTCCAATCATGTTGGAGTCAATTTGTCTTTTCGCTGAACGTCCAAACTGAACAATGTTAGCAACCTCCGCTATAAAAGAAAGAAACAATGGCAGCAAATGTCAGTATTGAATTTAGAGTATTTCCATTACAAGGGGGACAAGAACAAAACGTTACACTGTTCAGCAACAATTACTCTGTTTTGAAGTGCACTGCAATTATTCAGACTGGATTTTCCTACCTTGAACCGGACGATCTTAATCTGCTGTTACACACTTTTTTACAAGAATCATTAAGTTTCAGCTGTTATTTTGTTTTTAGTTTCTACTTTGAGTCTACACACAAAATTTAAGGCATAATTCCAGAAACATCGCTAAATTTCTCTCGCTAATATTGACAACAGTGGAGACGAAGAATGGCACGTGAGCAGGAAAAAAAATAACCGTATTTTCTCGATTAAACGCACGTGGCGTTTATTCAAAAGTCGGCCGTTTTGGCCCGGCGTTTTAGCGCGGCGTTTTGGCTGGGTCCGGGGTTTCATCCGAGACACTGCAGATTATGCCAAAACCTCGTAATTTGTTTGCGGTATGCTGTGTGAAACAACTCTGCCTCGTTTTATGTGCATTTTCAAAACACGGGTACGACTTTATTATCCTAGGATTTGGGGTAGTTACTCGAGTATAGTGTATAAAATACCATACAACACTCACACGGATCCATACCAACACCATCATCCAGGAAACACAACATGTTCTTGCCACGAACTGACTCATTAGGAACTGTAATTCAAGTAATAATGCAGGTTCACTTTTTATTAAAAATCGTCGAGATGTCATTGTCAAGTGAAAGAATAAATTATAAGTCGCATATAAGTACAAAAGTTGTTGAATAAATTAAATTGAACACAAAAACTGACTCGGTTAAGGCAAAACTACTTACGTGATCTTCATTGATCCGTATAGTAGAACAATCGTGATTGTCACTTAACCGTTACTGAACCATTTCTTAACTTAATTCATTCAACAACTTTTGTACTTATATGCGACTTATAATTTATTCTTTCACTTGACAATGTCGTAAGGTCGTGCTAACCTTTTTAGTTTTAGCATTTACCTTTTTAATTAATATCATTTCTGATTGTGCATTTATTTCACCTATTGACTGAATGATAGGCCTTTATCACGTTTTGGCCATCTTGGATTGAAAACGAGGCAAACCAAACCCTTCGCTTTATCGTTTGCCCATTTTTCACCAATTTTTGGTATTTCAACGATTTTGAACAAGGAGGATCAGAATTCCCACATTGATGCTAGACTTTCTTTGTCATGCTGGCCAAGCTTCGTTATCGGCAATCCCAGATAGCAGAAGCGTGGCAAAGGTCCATTAACTCAGCAAACGTCTCTACTGATTAATCAATGCTAGGGATTCAGATTCTCCTACGGCACACCAGAGAAACTTGTTTACGTACACTGTGTTTAATAAAACTAGGTCCAAGTAAACGAGTTTAGTTGACTGTCCCGTTCACACTTGTACACAAAACCTAACCGGTTTAGTAGTGTGTATCCGTGTCTTGCAGGCTCCACACTCCCTATCTTCATATCCCGATGCTTCTATGTATAGATGGATGGATGGATGGATGGATGGATAGGCTTTTTTCTTGTAAATTCTTTAAGTCCTTCTTGGATATTTTCCTTTCCCTCTTCTACAAGAGCAACACGGTTTCTTTGTTTTCCCACGTTTTCCCTCTCTTCTTTTTGCTTTCGCTCGTCGCCATCTTTGTTACACACGTTTTAAACTACCTCTCGAGAGAGTTTAGTTCTACGTATTTTAAACGTGTTGAAAGGCATGTGCGCGTGCAATGGAAAGAAAAAGTACTAACGTATTTTATTAAACAACTTTTAAACAAGATTATATAGTATATCTTCTACGAACTCTTCGTTGATTATTGACGTTATTGACACGAGATATTCCTGGGCACTAGTTAGCATGAAAGTGAGGCTAGGACTGGCAGATCGCATATCTGTGAACGTCAATTGCGAAGGAAGAGGTTGCCCATTCTTCCTAGCCAATGGCTAATATTTAATCGCTCGAGAAAAACCCTCGGAGTCAGAAAGAGATCGACTAGTCTCAAACCAAGTAGTAGAAATGAAAGGCGCAAATAATGACCACTACGTCAACCTAACTTGCCAACTCAACGAGGATACCGCAGCATGCAATGAAGCCCTAAAAGTAAGAGGTTTTGATGAGCGCCTTAAGCTAGAGAGTGAAAGAAGAAGAAGACAAAGACAATTCACTGGTTCAACTTTCCGTTACAGAATGAACGCTGCACGAACCTTCGTCAAACTTATCAACAAGCAACTCCCTAAACCACATATATATTAGAGCAAAATTTTCAGTTGAGGAATGTAAAGGTCAGCATCTCACCGGGAACAGTTACCCAGTTAGCCGAGGTGGGGAATCCCACCTTCTCGGGATGACTTTTTTCCATATGAATGCTTGAGGTGGGATGCTTCGCCGAGGCAATAGCTTGTTGATGATGCCAATGCTGCATCATCAGAAGTGACAAAAATCTTAAACGACTCTGCACAAGTAACGGAAAACCGAAGATAGGCACCGGCCCAAATGGGCCACTTAGGTTCGTATAAGGATTTATCCTTATTTAATGGTCTGGTTTCTTGCTCTTGAAACTTGACAATATTTTTGAAAGTGTGCCAGTCCACGATCTGTGACACAAGTAAGGTACACAATCAAACAGCTGCAAGGAGGCTGGTAAAGGCAAAAATACACTTAGCATTTCGAGTAACTAGCTACTGCCTTGTTTTCACTACAGTCTTTTTATGGTTTTCAAATACTAACTGATAACTCTTGTTCCTTATCTGGGCTTATCTTGGGTTCCTCAATTCACACTTGATAGATTGGTCTCATGCGCACTTGGTACACACGCTAGATTCTGAACGTCCGCGTTGAAGAAACTGTTTACATAATCTACACAATTTACCATCTGGATAGAGACTTCTGGGAGCTTTTACCTCAAGACATTCACCAATCGTCATACAAAATATTAGCATCGTTATATCTTACTAATTCTTGCGCATTCTTACAAATTTCGAGAAAACTCGAGAGTCGATCTTTGCGAGTATTAGTTAATTTGCCCAAAGCTGAGGGCACTTGTCACAAATTAACTAAAACAGAGTAGAAAGACATAATTTAAGGCAGGATTATAGCCGATTTACAAGCTGAAGAAACTAATGAACCCGAAGAACAGGGAAAGTACAAATATGAATCTGATAAGTCCAAAGTCACTCTGTTGTTAAACTTGATATTTAGTTGTGCCGAACAACGTTGAGGATGTTAACTTTGTCGATATTTCGATTTTATTTCAAATCATCATTAGGGCTGAGTTGATATTCAGTTACAAGCGAGGCGTAAATTCAGTTACCGAAAGTTACCAAATGTATTGTATTGTATTGTATTGTATTGTGTTGTATTGTTTTGTTAACATTTTTCTTATTACAATTTGTTACACTGAGCAGTTCCCTTGCCATGGTTGAGCAAAAATGCCATTCACATAATCTCACAAGAGACTTTTCTTTATGCATGCATGCATTTAAAACTCAGCTGTTTGAGTTGAATGAATTGTAACTCCAGGACCGTAAGGGCGAACCTCCGTCAGACCACTGTCTTGTGTCATGGAGCAAAACACTTGTTCCAGTCAAATGAAAAATAGCTTCTGCTGAGAGCTAAATTCCGGTGTATCAGTTTGTCGTTGAAGGGGGAAGTTAAGGACTCTCATCCGTTTCTATACTGGAAGAGTCCAATACCTGACATTTTGATCCAAATGGGAGAAAAAAAGCTCTCAAGATATTTTATTCTTCTATCAAAATGCAGGTGTTGTTTTATAACATTGGGCTCCTTTGCGAACGTTCACCTCTCTTCCATCTTTAGCCAAATGGTTATCTGATATTCACGTGACAAATCCTCGTTTGCGAAGTAATATTATTTAGCCATCATGCGTTTAACATTTCATCTGTTCAGCCCAATTTCTTCAGTACCCCAGTAGAGCATTTTCAAACCTGCTACATCGAGTTGACCTTTTCGTCAAGTTTATATTTTCTCACTTTACTGGTCATCACGATACCGTGAGTAGCATTATTGATCATTTTCTTACTATTCAGGCACATCACCCTTGTTTTGCACGTCTTAAGTAAGCCTGTTCTTCTTCTGTCATTTTTATCGTCGTGATACTTTGTTTACAATATTGTCAGGTAGCAGGTGAGTGAATCTCATACGTCGTGCTGCAAAAGTAGAAACTTCCCCTTCGCCAAAAGTGTCCTTCCGTCAGTGCTCCCTTTGCAGTCATTTAGTATCGAACTGAGGGACTCTAGCATAGAAGGCAGTGCAATAGCAAACTGTACTACCCGCTGCTTTGATGCACTCTGGCTGGTCTCTTTAACGCTTTGTGAATATTTTCTTCATCGTGGGTCTCCTGTATGACAATCTGAGTGGCAAACTGAATAGCTTACTCTCAACCAAAACATTTCTTCACTCATCAGCTACTTTCATTCATTTCTAATACAGTATATCAAAGAAGGAAATTTACGCATTTCGTGCGTGCTCTCATATTTTGAAAGCATTCATTTTATTCATAGATATTTGTTACTTTTAAAGTTAACTGAAACTGGACGACGGACGAGCTGGGCAACGATGGCGAGGATGGTGGTAATGAAAATAAGAATGAAAAAGATAAGAACTGAGCTGCGCGAAATTTACAAGACACAAGCGGCTGCCATTTCTATTTAATGCCAACAACAATGCAAATGTAAAAATTGTAAGAATCTAATTAGTTTTCAAAGTATTTAATACCGATTAAAGTAGAGTTGTTTAAGGAAATAGAAGAAAGTATGAAACAGAATCGATAAATGTTTTTTTTTTGAAAAAAATAAATAAGAGTTAGAAACGTCTGTAAACATATGGCGTTGCAGAATGAAAGCTTTCCTAATTTATCTTGCTGCTTATTCACCCACTTCATTTTGTACGCATGTTCAACTACTTTGAGTTGCACTTTTAAATAATTAAGCCTGAAAGATTTTACTTACAAATTACGCATCTTTATTGCAGAGAATTGGAACTCAACTTCTGTTATCTGTCTATTATCAAACTGGATTATTAATCGATCACACTACATTTTACAAATACCTACGTCTACAGGATACACAATTCAAGATAAATTTTAGATTCACGTTCTGAACTCGCATTAAAAAGCCAGACTACTCTATACTATAGTGTTCTGTAGCACTAGCTGCAACGATAAACAGATGTATATGTGTTTCGTTTTCATAGTCCGATAACAAGCGTTCAATTTGGGACGACTACGTCAGTACTTGTAAACTTTTAATTTTACTTCAAGACTGCCGGGCTGACAAGTTACAAACCTGGATAGACGTCTATTCTGGTAGCACTAGCATCTCTGTGGATATAGCAGACACAAATATCAGTAAATTTGATAAACTTACTGTGAGAAAGTAAAAAGGCCCCTTTTCCAAAGTCAAGAGGTGACAGGTGCTAAACGTACCGAACAATAAGCTACAATCAAACTTTAGTTATCGTTCTGCAAAACTTTTACTTTTTTTATTTTAGAACGTCTACCGCTCGATATTGTTCTTAAAATTATTTGCCAAGAAGAACTGTGATGCATTCTGCGGTTACGTACGAGGCAAGGTCATCATGTCGCGATCAACGGCGCTTTCTCTTCTTCTAGCGATATAAACATAACGGCGCGGTTTTAGTTTTAAAATAATAATATTTTGGCACTTGCTATTTAACCACCCACACCAAAATACTAGATTAAACTTTAAATAATGCTGATGGCAACTTTTTCCCCTGCTTATTTGCAGTATATAGTAGTATCAATTGACGTGACAATACTGCTATTGAATAAACAATTCCGAGTTCAGTTGCCTTTCGGCTTGGCTCACCTCGCGTTGTCAATAAGCTCTGCCAAGGCTCCGAAGAGGAATTCGTGCGTTGTGCTAGAAGATAAGATTAAGATTCTCTCAACTCTCAGTATCAGGATGTTTATATTTATCCTAATACTTCTACACATAATTGTTCCTAGCCTTATTTATATATATTTGCAAGTCAACTACGACTCGCACCCCATGGAGTGCAGCCAAACGTACTAAACGACGGAAAAGTTAGTTCAGGTTCGGTTATATAATAAGTTTGAATTAAATAAACTGCAGGTTACTTTTTAAAAGAATAGCAATTACTGTTTCTATGGCGTGCATAAAACCTGTGGACCGGGATGCTCAGAAGAAACCATTCATAAAACAAGTCGTATTAATATTAGATACTAGTGTAGTGAAGCGAAGCAAATTGAGCGACATTCGTAGCTTTAAGGCAGTACTTAAATAAGTTACACCTTTTACACTGTATAAAATCTAAATTCACTAAAATTACGAACTGAAATTCCCCATAAACTACCTGTTCGTATGTAAATACTCGTATGTCAACTGTGCTCGTTGCAATGTTGAATAACTGCTCATGTCGTAAAACTTTTGTTTAGTTTCAAAACTCAGGCCTGTGTTGCTATACGAGTTGCTGAAAGTAACAAACTTTTAGAAAGAGACGAAGAGTCGCATAACTGAGCAAGATAACGTCATCATTGCACAACTTGCTGCACCACAACTTTCAAACCTTTGACATCCCTTCCAAGTCAGCGATAAACTGCATGCCTGCACTTTTTGACGACAGAATGAAGTGTAAAGGATCACGTGAATGCAACACGCGGGAAGAGTTGTCCGAAAGTGATTGGTCTACAAACAACCGAATGACAGCTTGCTTTTATGTGATTGGCCAAAGTCTAATTTAGTATGATGTCATTCTCAACCGCACCCCTTCCTTCCGCATCTTTCATTTTCGTTATGAATGTAGTTGTTGTGTATGTTGGTGTTGCTTATGACGATTTATACCGTGTTACGGATGGGAAAGCAAACATTTCCATTTTCTTCGTTTGATTGTGGTCAGTAGTAAGGTATTTCTTGCTGTGAGTCGCTTGGTTTACTTAGAACTAAGCGAATTCGTGATTAATACTGAGAATGATACTTTCACCTTTGTCTTGAATGTCTTGCGTTGTTGTGATCAAAGAATCGTTTGTTAATGATTTATTGCGAGTTTTGATCGCCGCTTCAGTAGGTCGCTTTACAATTCCAACGTTGAATTGAGCAGCATTTACACGGCATTTTCATTCGATTCGAAGTAATCGGCTTCGAATTCAATTCAATCCGAAAGCAGTCGCGTTGGGCGAGTTGTTAATTTTCTCTCGTTTTGCATACTTATGAAACTAAATTTGAATAAATTTGTATGGGCTTTTGATTTGAATAACAAAGTTTAGAAAGAATTCAGTATGAATAATACAACTTGTTTTGCAGCGATAGATAGAACATGGATTGTTAAGGTTTGACAATGTGGGTGTGTTGCACCGCAGTTTCGTCATTTGCCTTGAGAGCTTTTATGTTTTGTTCACCAAGAGTTTAAAGCATATTGTTTGTCGTTCATTTTTCCGTTTTTCTTGACGTTTTTAGGCTTTGTTTAAATGTCGAACAATATGCGGTCAGCTATCGATTTATTATTCTGAAGTAGACAAGCATATGATGACTGAGCAGTGAACTACAAATACAATACATTATCAGTCGAAGTTGAAATTATGAAATAAAGCTTCACGACTCTTTTCTAATTTAAGTGAAAACCTTTGAACCATTCAAACCGTTTTGAAAATTTAGTGTGCATGAGTTCTGGAGGATATTCGTGCAACGGACATTTGTTTACGTTGGCGGTGTCAAATAAACAGGGGCGTCACTTTCATTATTCACATGAATTAATTTGTGTCCTGACACCATATCACTGTTGTCTGCACTTCCGCAGCGCGATATCTTTTATATTTTTCTAAATTGCATTAAAATAATGATTCAGTAAGATGTTCAGAAAGATGAAGTAAAAAACTATAACGCTATAAGTTTCGAGAGACCGTACAGAATCCGTTACTGATATTGATAGTGATACTTTTGTTTTTTGCCGAGAGCAATTTAGTAGTAGATAACTTTTGTTTATCAAAGGTATGTCTTTTTTTACCTTTTAGATGTCCCACAAATACCAGTTTCACATAATTCATAAACCAAGAATGCCTCACCTTGTTATCAGTGCTTGCAACCGGTATTCTTGTCTTGAAGTCTGAAGAGCAGAAAAGATTTGTGTAGTAATTATTCATTCAAACCTCTGAACCAGTGCCAGTCGCTAAAAATAGCCCTTTATTTTACCCTCCTTTTATAAATCTTGAAATTTTGAGGATTGCAGTTAAAATTATTGGCAGTTATTCTCAATTTTTGAACAAGTGATTGAAAACCTATAAAGTGAACGCTTATTTTGTGTTACTTAAAACTAAATTCAGAATTTTTTTTATTATTTCAGAAAATTTGCCTCCTTGTAATATACAATTATTTTCATTCTACTGAGCAGCTTCGACTTTTGAAATTAACTCAGACAAATTTAAAAAGAACCAATCACCCTTTTTTATAAGAACCTTTTTTATAAGAACATGAGGCTGAAAATCGCCAAAAATTTAAGAACATGTTAAGAACATGC
>JAODFW021014378.1:0-10016 GCA_027575235.2 Palythoa mutuki | reverse complement strand
TAAAAATGCGACCTTGTGTGCTCTTGACCGAGTTTTGGGTGGCCTGGGCCCACAATGGCTGATGACGTCATATAAGTGCGTTGTCAAGCGAAGCTTGCTGTGATAAGTTGCGGTGCAGAGTATTTTGCTCAAACTTGCTACAAAAAAACAACACTGCAGCACCATACGTGTTTAGCATTCACTGTTTTCTGGGGTTGACTCACTTACTTGACGTCATAGGCCTTTGTAGTACCCAGCTATACCCAGCCTGCAGAAGCGAATCCAAGGGTTGAAAAAGGCCCAAAATCTCTACTTTTGAATGCCCAAAACCCTAGGATAGCAAGGTCTTTCTTTGTTTATCCTATGTTTTCTTATAGTAACACCACATTGTAGCTCTAAGACTACAACAAAATTTTGGGTTCATATATACTTTAGCAGTTCGGCTCACGAATTACCGACTCCTTGCGTGTATTTGGGACTGATCATGCGCAGCTTACTGGCAGCTGAACTTGATCTGCAAACCGGTCTTCCTATCTATACAAAAAGCTCAGCAAATTAAAGCAAAGCTCTTATGTAGAACAAATAAAGAAACCAGAAGCTTTCAGTGAAACCGTAGCATCGTTAAAATCATCTACGAAGAAATTCACTGGGCTCTTTCTCTGCATCAACCTAAATTCCTGTTTTAAACTGTGTAAAGTCTCAGTATATTGATTGTTCGAATCGAAGACCTGAGTTTTAAGAAATTTTTAAAACGACCTGACTTGAAGTCTGCTGATGGATGGACCAATATCAGCTTCCAAAGAAAAAAAATGATGCTTTAAAAAAATAGCCGAACAAAAATAAAATCCTAGTTTGCCAATCTTTTGCAATGCAACGCCGGACTAACAATTAAAAGCCTCTTCGCTGAGCGTTAAGCGCAAACGTAGACGGCAAATATAGATGGCTCTGATAGAACTTTAATTTCACACTAGTTCTTTCTTTCGTATCAGCACTCAAGTTTCTACGTAATTTCAAACTACTTGACATTACTCAATATTATTTTTATATATTGAAGGAGTTGAAAACAGACAAGTTTTATAAGTGCACGACGGATGTAAATATTTGGTGTAAATAGTGTAAGTCCTAATTCTTTAAAAATGTAATGCCTCTGTACTGTAGTATGCAACGTTTCTTAAATTAATCATAACAAAAGGTAGTTGGCACGGTATTCTTATGTGAATATCTAAGCTCTAGATTCCTACATTACATTGGGAAAAAGTACACAGTAAAGTTTCATTATAACTCCGAAGACGCAAATCTGTTCTAAGCCGTACAAAGAAATCCAAACAGAAATTTTCGCGATCGTTGTAGTTAAATCTTAAGATTCAACGTATATTGAGAAACTGAATAGGAATTTTTGGCAAAAGTCTACGTTGTTTTCATAAGCATCTATCTTAGAATGGCATTTGGTCTCCTGAGGCGTAAAAATCATAATAGATGCTATAACGGTTTTTCCACGCGGAAGAACTCAAGTATAAATACAGAGAATATATCATGCAGTTTGTATTGCTCTTGGTAGGCTAGAGGAAAGATTGGGGAAAAAGCTTAAATATTCTTCCTGGAGCTACTAAGTATATTCTCCATTACTGTGGTATTTTGTGCATGTTGTTTACAGAACCGGGCTATCAATACAACACTTAAAGTGTACTTTGGACGCGTGCGTCTTATGCCTGGAGGGGTTTTGAAATTGTGGGCGGAAAATGAATTTCTCAGTACTTCTAAAGTCAATCGCATATTTATAAGTTGAATTGCGGTCAGCTGAATTCAAATTATTTGCGAGTGCTAATATCTTTGCAATTTTGCGTAAAACATAAAGTATCTCAGTAAAAGTCAGGAAGCGATCGCTTGTAACGTTTTCGTTAATCACTTATATCTTTTTTGAAGAAATCTTTCTAAATGTCATCAATGACGCATCCAAGAGCATTTAGAAAGTGTGCTCAAACTATTTTAATTTAGAAAAACAAAAAAATAAAAGTCTAGAAGAGGACAGAAAAGGACAGAAAATTTTAACTATAACATTACTGTTTGATTATAGCGGAATTTGGGGTGTAAAGACCTAAGTGCGTCATTTGACGTGTAAGTTTACATTTTTCGCGTTCTATTGGTTTTCGTGCGTGGGCGATTCAATTTTTCAGTGCAAAACGACCATCTTATTGCGTACAAAGACATAAAAAGTAAAATTTCACTGTATGCTATTTATCCAGGTATTAAAATGCATGTGACATTCATTTAAGGACAGGTTCTTAATCCGTTGTTAGTGAAGTCAAAACTTAAACTAGAGTTTCACTGAAAGTTAGCAAGAGCGACAACATTTTCGCTTTCATTACTGTGTTCATTTTCTGCAAAAGATATTTTAAAATCCGAGAAAAGACTTACTTTATATAAACACCCATAACAATATCAAAGTTTTATTTGCTTGCATGAAGTTATTTGTTGATATGTTTTACAATAGATTCATGAACACACGAGGCCGCGCGCGTTTTTCCGTTTTTCAGCACTCCAACACAATATGACTCGGTACCACCCTTTTCTCAGTGCTCAGTTAGTATCTAGAATCGGCTTAATTGCTATAGTACAAGTCTTTTAAACCTTACTTAATTTTCTTTTCTTTACAGCAAGGTTTTGAGATGCGGCTATTGGTAATAGCAACAGAGTAGTCTCGTTGTCTCGAACTAAACTGAAAAAGTATTGAAATGTCATTCATGCAGCGAACCACCAAACTTTGATACAACAAAAGATAAACGAAAGACCGTTCAATGATAAATTCAATTAATTTATTTTGGATTCTATATTTTAAGATTAAATGTGATCTTTTTGTACTCTAACTTTAATCTTAAAACCAAGGACTGAACTACGTTAAAATTTACAAAATGATTGCATGCTCAAAAAAACTAAATAATAAAGATGCTCCGACGAAGGGCTCACGCTCGAAACGTCACGCAGCTTTCACAAATTCCCACGGCGATGATAATTCGTTTATCTACATTATTTCAAGTTTGTATCTACTCGCCGACGCATTGAATAGTTTCTTTAAAAACTATTTAATGAAAGTTTGATCTACGTATGCGAACACCGATACCCAGCCCTGCCTAGCCTCAAGAGATTCACCAAGGAACTTCGTCAAGAAATTGCGAGTTTTCTTATACCTTTTCCTACTATTCACAATGGCTCTAATGAGTCGCGCAAAAGAAAGGAACAAAAACTTATTTTCAAACTGGGTACCTTGGCTCCTAATGGTATTAATGAGCGTTTTTTATTCATCTTAACATTAGTTTTGACCAATGGCCTTTCATCTATTTGCATTTTTGTACCTATATAAACCCTTCATTTTCTCAGCTGTTTCAGATGCTCTGACGAAGGGCTAACGCTCGAAACGTCAGCTTTCACAAATTCCCATGCACTGCGATGATAATTTGTTTATCTACCCCACTTCAAGTAAATTATAAAGATATTTATACAAGCATTGCAGCCTGCATACGCGTAGCTGGCGGTCTTGTGCCAAGAGTTGTGGTGAGAAAGAAAAATAAACAATTCTGGAAGAGTACGGAAGGAAAGACTGGAAAGAAGATCAAAATATAGACATCGAAGGGGGAGTTAAAAGACCTTCCCCTTCTCCTTCTCCTTCTCCCCTGAATCAGTTACATTTGTCTCCTCAGTCCTCTCAATCGCCCAACTTTTTTTATTTATCCTGCCACGCTGGCTATTCAAAAACTATCTGCCCACCAAAATTATATTCACACTGATTTCAATCAAAAACACACGCCGCACTACACTTCCCTTTCATGACTTACAATTTATTTACTCATTTTCCTCTTATCCTGATACAGATTTTAAAAAGATACAGCCAAACGAAAGTTTCGAAACCGGTGGTTCAAATACCAAGAAGGCAAGATGCGCTCAAAGACAAAGTCTAAAACGGTAAAACTAGAATGGTATCGAAGTCGAAACAAGTTAAAAATTGTATTAATACATACTAGGAAATGGGTCCTCACAAATTTCAGATTGCCTAGCCAGGAATTCTTAGAAAATACAGCGGAATCTTTAAGAGCGAAGTGACAGGCTATGTTTTTTGGCGTCCTTACTTTTTGGAAGAGCAAGGGCTCTGGGTCCAGTGCGCGCGGCAGCGCGGGAGTAACCCTGGTAACGCATTTCTCAGCCATTGTGATGTCACACGTTGCTTGGTAACTGACGCCATCAAAAAGTGGATTGCCTTTGGCGCTCTCTGTCATTTCTTGATCGTTCACTTGTTGTGAAAACAATTACACGAGCAATAAGAAAAGAAATTGAATTGAAAAGCTACTATATCCTTGTCCAAGCTTCACCTAAAGAGATAAACTGACCTTCAAAGCATCTTCTCCAAGCAAAGAAGTTGTAAAAGAGCAGGAAACAGAAAAAGGTAAATAGTTTTAAAAACTCCTCCAACATTTTAAACTTTATCTTTGGTCTTAGAGTTTTGGTTTTCAATTTAAAAGCGCCAATATTTTAGACTAGATAAATTCTAAAAACACTCTCCAAACGTTTCTTTTCGACAACCAAAGTGTAAACTAACATGCAAAGGGACTTTTTTTGGTAAAAGAATCGAAATGGATAATGATTGCCATCCCGCCGAGAAAAAAGAGAAAGATTTTGATAATTTACCGGTTTAAGTTAACCAACATTTGGCTTGACAGAAAGTAAATAACTCTTTTTCATTTTTTAAAGATAAAACCTTACTTTCTATTAAAGTTTTTGAAATTATTTTTTACTAAAAGCGATACATTCCTTTAGTTGATGTTTATTAGAAAATGCGCTTTTCCTTTCATGTTTTGGATTTTAAACGCGGGGCTTCGGAACAGAAATAATTTTTGATATCGAAATTTGGATTTATATCGAAAGTGTGAAGAAGCGACCACAGAAAAAGTGTTTCTATAAATTAGCCACCCCCAAGAGTTTTTCAAAGAGAGAATAGTGCATAATAATCATTGACGGAATGAGAACTTTGGATCATTCAGAGCCATTGTTAAAAGTTAATTTCGAGGTGAGCTCCGTTCTTGCTAACAATTCAATTGTGTCAATGGGCAGAACTGAGACGAAATACAGGGTTACGTTTTTAATTCATTTTCCTGTTTCGTACCTTCCAATAGCCGTTGCTTTGGGCTGAAATTTTGGGATGGACATGTTTGTTTTGTTGGTAAACTTGGAGAGTAATTGTAATCATTGCAAACCTTTAATTAGGAAAAAATTACTATAATTTGAATTTTATCTGAATTCAGGGCTCTGCATGAGCTTGTTTTTGCGATTTGACGAATTTTTATGTACTCTTCTCGTCTATCTTTTGTTGGGACAAAAAACATTGCATTGTAAACTAAATGATGAATTATTTTCCCATGCAGATAAAACTTTCTTTGCAATAGCGATTCGTTTTCTTCTCCCCACAATGAAGACAGTGAATATTTGTCGCACACAACTGACCAATGGCAAGGGTCCAGTCGGGATCTGTTGAAATTATATTTTCACAACTATTGAACATTTGACTTGTAGTATGATATTTTCGAAGAAGTAAAGGTGTAGTGAAATTTTTGAAGAGTGAAAAAATTGTATGGTTTCTGTTTTTATGGAAATAATTTTTGCGGAAATAGTTTTTAGGGAATTTTCTCGGCGTGCTAGAATTTATTTTGCGATTTTATCAAAGCCCGCAAAAAGCGCAAAAATAAATTTATATTTATATTCCTTTTAGTTTTAATCTTTCTCAAATATCTTTAAACTTTTGTCAGATTGTTTATGTTAAGATTTATTGCTATAACCGTCGTCATTGAAAATAGATCCAATGAAGTCACTAATAACTGCTTCATCTTTGGCAACCTGGGCAATGAAACGAAAAACTGTTTGGATGTATTTTGCTCTCAACTAGTTATATTATATTCAACTTTTATTAACATTATAAATTATTATTGATATTTTATTATTATTTTTAATGTGGTATATAACACTCTATTTAAATGTATTTTTAAAATGATCTATTTTATACTTTTCAATTATATATCTTTCTAAAATTGACATGAAATTTGACGTCTATTCTGTGCTTACTATATTTTATTTTACAATTTCTTTTATCCTTATAATTATATACTTTTGATTTCTTTGACGGTTCGAACAGCCGACTATTCAGACTTTGAATTTGTTTTTGTCCAGCGGTCGATTCATTCATTATTTGACCGAATCAGTTCTGTTCACATCATTTTCTAACTTATGAATATGAAATATGGGGTTATCTTAGCTTATTTTTTGTATTTTTCAATAGTTGTTCTGAGATTTGAAAATAAATTATAAACTGTTTGTTTTTTGTAAGTGGCTGCTGCATGTTATTTGATATTCTTTGAGATATTTTCATAAGCTATGATTCAATATTTGGCATGTTCTTTTCACATCGTTTGCAGCTTGTTGTCAACTAGAGCAATGTCTAAACTGAGCTACCAGCACAACGACCACAAGAACTTTACTAGCGTTCTGCCTGATATTGTGGCAAACTACAAAACTGTTATGTGCAACCCGTACAGCAAGCCCCAGTCCCTTACTAATCGACCGAGCAAGATCCCAGTGTCGCTGTCTCGCACCAGTGTTACATCTGTTAAAATACAGCGTCCGGTCAGTAAACCTGGTACCAAGCCTGCTCAGCCAAGTACGTCCACCATAAGTACATCTAAGAAAGCCTGTGCACCAGTCAAGTTAGCTGGACTTCCAGCAGGGATGTTTGGTACAAAATCGGGACTTGAAAAGTTTAAGATTCCAAAAGTGAAACGTGACAATTGTAACGCAAGTAGTAACGCAAGTAACACAAACAATCTGATAAGTAAGTCACGAACACTTGCCTCACATCAGTCACGCATACCATCAGTTTCGCGTGCAACCATCTTAAAGCACGTCACAGCCGCCACTAACGGGAACACAACAAAGACAAGTCAGAAACCGTCACGCATTCCGATTATACAGGCCTCAAAACCAAAATTAAGACAACCAAAACGTGACAACATCACTACTAAACCCAGATGCAGTGTCGTGAAAACAAATACAGAATCAAGTACCACCTTCAGCTCTGCAGTTACAAAAGTTTCAAAACCGTCTGATCGCAAACCTCAACAGCAAAATCAGCAGGGGCCATGGCCGTACGACATCCCACCGTGCTCCAGATACGAGATCAAGTGGGGTGACCCAGCTTATACTGGTTCCTACGTAGACGGGGAGTGGTGGTACGACACGGTGGGAGCTGCTCCCAAACCAATGAAATGGCCCGATACGATAGACATGTTTCCGGATTTACCAACTGGAATCTTTGAACTGCGTCCTGTTGCGTCTTGTGTTGTTCCATCAGAAGGGTCCGCTGCTTTGGAAGGTAAGAAATTGGTCAGTGAGCCATTTTTTCATCCATTTTTTTCCTTATATCTAGATTGTAGTTTTAAATCCTAAATAGCGCTACAGCTAGCAACTGGAGTGAATCTAAACTCGAAATCTAAAATCTACATTCATCTATTTTTTTCTTCGATCAATTTTTAAATCTACAACAACGCTACGGCTAGCAAGCTGGAGTAAGCTTAAAATCGAAAAAAATTCTGAAGTACATTTTCGTTTTTTTAAAATCTAGTTTTAAATCTACAACAGCGCTAGGGCTCGCAAAGGAAGAGAGCTATAAATCGAAACCTAAAGCTTGTGTCGATATTTGTATAATATTTTAAAAGATAGCTGACGAGGCGGGAATTCTGAACAATTACACGCTTTTTTTTATAAGAACAACTTTATAAGAACAACGAGGCTCAAAGTTGCCAAAATTTAAGAACAATTAAAGAACAAGCTCAGGCTGAGGCTTGATAGCTAGGAAAGTTTTTGTGGTAGAAAATTGACTAAAACTTAGCGGCACAGCATAGAACATAAAAAGATTCATTGTAAAGACTGCTCAACAAACAATGAAGGTAGTTCGCCTCTAATTTCAGCCGTACAATACATGTGTGGTGCAGGGCATTTCATTTTTCAATACCTTGTTTTATTTCGTTTTTTCTTGAATAAAAACTGCTCACAGAAATAAGAACAAATTAAGAACAAATTGAGGCTGAAATCGCCAAAAAATTAAGAACAATGACCCTCGGCAAATTTTACTGGTTCTTATAAAAAAAAAGGGGGTGTAGGCACTTAAAAATTATAGGCAAACTGGAAAATGATGTTTCCATATGAATATCATGCGGTATGTAAGTCGATAACCAAGATTAAGCCAACCAATCAGAACGCTAGAAACGCAATATCCTGAGGTTGAAAATTTAATAACTTATTATAACTGGTATAGCACGCGAGATTTGATGGGCGAGATCGCGCAATGATTAAACTTTAGACCACTTAATATGTGAAAAGAAGCATAAGCAGCCGAAAATAAATAGCAAAACAATCCCTGTTTATCAGCAGAATACCTAAACTGTGTGCAATTCTGCAATTTGTTTCAGCTCCATAAAATCCTGTACCAATAGAAGAACAATAATAACGTCAGCGAAACGCAGAATGTCTTGTTTTCCTACAACTTTTCAGTTCTTTCTTTAAGTTGTTTTATTTTTAAAAATTTTTGCTTTCAAATTTGTATTCAGACAGACGTTGAAAATGAAACAAAGAACTCGATTATATATATACATATATATTGTCAAGCTATTGCTTCATTTTCTCTCAACACTTCTCTCGCGTCCTCGTCACCTCCCGCGTGCTTGGTTACTGTACTAAGGGAGCGCAGTTTAGGCTATCCTATGGCTATATGTTATTTTTTAAATGTTTTCGACTCTAATCCCAGTTTTTCTGGCAGGTAAACCAGAAAGTTGCTCTGAACACCAAGAACAACCTAACCCCAGTGAGGCTGGTACCTTCCAATCAGGCGAACCAACGTCGTGCCACGCCGACCTTCACAACACTTTGTCACCTGCTACTAAATCCACTGTAAATACATGCTTTTATAATCAGAGTGAGAAAATGTCTCTACCACGTTATACCACTGTAGAAGCTGTCACGCAAACTACGACATTATGTGATCAAGTGAGGGTAACGCCATGTCACTCCGTTGATAAAACAAAAAATATTAAGCGTGACAGTCGCGGGGAGACTGGCGTAAAACCAAGCCGTGACACTGTGAGATGTGACAACCAGCCGCTCAATAGAAACTTACACAAATCCTTGACTATCATTTCTTCAACCAATCAGTTCCTTAAACGTGGCGTAAAACGATCAGCAGACGATTGTTCTGAGACTTTGCTGAGCAAAAAATTTAGACTTACGGAGCGGCAGGACTGAATTATAATATTTACTACTATACTGACTTGATAAAAACCTAGTTTTCGTAAATAGTTTTAAAATATAGTATATGATGAAAACATTATATATAAAATCTATAAAATACCGTATGATATGTAGATATAGATAGTTCGCGAGTTTGTCATTTTTTTAGAAAATTATTTGTAAATTAATCAGATTAATATAATAGAATTTTAGTCGATAATCGATTTTAAAATAGATATTGTATAAAAAAGAATTAATAAAACTTTTAACATCAATGTAACTGTATGCGTTACAAGATTGCAATTCCTCCATCCCAAAATTGGACCGTAAGTAAAAATTATTGCGTTCGACTTTAGGAGAACGCAATCATAATCTTGCACAGGCGGAAAAAATCTCGATTTTGTGGTCGCCATCTCGGATTTATCCGAGAGGGTCTGAGTTCCATTCCTGTGCAGGCGGAAAAAATCTCGATTTTTGTGGTTGATCTAAATCGACGTCATCTTGGATTTCTCTGCTCTCATATTTTTCTTTGATGATGAATAGGTACAGTAAAATATGCTCTCTGTTAACTCTTCTTATGAAAACCACTAACAAAGATGTCGAACGCACTATGTTAATCTGTGAAAACCTCTAGTTTTATATAATAACGCAAGTTATTCTGCCATTTTGATTGGTTCTTGCCTATGATCTATTAGAGGACAGACGCACGCTTGACGTCA
>JAODFW021014276.1:0-10017 GCA_027575235.2 Palythoa mutuki | reverse complement strand
AGGCGCGAGTTGTCATGGTAATTGCAAGAAGATCACTGATTGGCTGAAAAGTGATATTTACACACGTAAAAATATCGAATTTTTACTTAAATACGACATTTCTCAGTGGTAGAAAACCCTATAAGGCACTCTTGTTTATATAATAAAAACGTTTTTTTTTATAAAAAGTTCATACAACGATAAGATTATGCGGGAAAACGATATAAAATTGATGGTTTTAATAGATAATGTTGGATAAATATCCTAAACAGCTAAAACTGCTAAAGGTGAACTGAACCTTTTTTCTATTTTAGTTTACACCAATAACATGTACAAAATATATTTTGAATATGTTCTTTGTCTTAACTGCTATCGAGGTAGGTGCATCAAATCGGGAATGCACGAACTACGTACATTAGCTTAAACTTACATTACCTGATTGGTTCACTGTTTTCTTTCCTCAATCTCCTTCTGTCTTGGGGAAGAGCATGCCAGTTGAACTGCATATCCCAGCTAAATCCCCCAATGACGTTATGCCCCGTGTTGGAATACGCGAAGTTAGTCGAGCTAATAATGTCTATGACAGGTACCGCGACCGTCGTGCGATCGTTTTTGATCCGTGCTAACAGCGGCTCCAGCCAGTCAACATTAGCTTCGCAATGGGCGTCCAGATAGGTGATGACGTCACCGCGAGCCTCCTTTGCTCCAAGTAACCGAGCTCGTATCAGTCCCTCTCGTTTAGTGGTGCGTATAATTCGCACCTTTTTCAGCCTAGCTACGTAATCTTCAAGCTTCTTTTTTAGATGATCTGCAAGTGGTTGATTATAACTCACTGAATTTCAAGTAGATATGATAAGTTTTGATGTTTGAAAAGATATAGCTTTTATAGCTTTTCTCGCAGTAAATTGTATAATTTACAAATATTGAGAATGGAAGACTCCTACAAAGAATGATAGAAATAATCACATTTTTAATCTCCTCAAAATACTCACCAGGAAAGGAATTAATAAATACTCGAACCCACGTCTCCCTTATTCTTTCTATTATTTTTTGCGGTAAGCTGGTAACGAGTAGTGAGTTTTCCTTGTTTTCTATTCTTTTTGGTGATAGATTTTTGAATGAGAGAGTAAAAGAAAATAAAAATGAAGATAGTCTGTCAATCCATTGTCCTTTCTCTTTTGACGATTTCTTGATATTAAAGCAGCCAAACAAAAGCCACGGAATAATTAATCGTATATAAATTATTTTTTTCAACAGATCTAGAGAAAGAAAAAAGAAAAAAAAAACGAGAAAAAAATAGATATTTATTTTTGTAAGTCCTGAATAAAAATTTTAAAACTAATATTGACATTCTCTTTAAACTGAATTTCAGATCGACTGGTTTAAAAACTCTATCTGACTTTGTTATGTGTTTTTGTGGCTCTCTTTCCCTATTGTTATACGACATTGACTCTGCACTTATTACCAACGGCTTTGCATGACCAATGGACATGCGAATCTTCACACCGACAACAGTAATTTCATTATTGTAACTCTTATGAAAAGAAAGATTATTATTGTTGTTGTTGTTATTGTTATTGTTAGTAGATCAGATCATAACCGTGATCGTGCACCCAACATGAAACACACCAGCATTGCAATCTTCTTTGTAGTTTTATAACCAGACCACACTACCAACATTGTCCACCGATATCATTGTAAAACATTGCGTTATCGGCTATGCCGTGCTAACGAGGCCAGCTGTCCTAAGTGACAAGGACTACTATCCACGGCTGCTAACACTCAAGCTCACTTGATTTAAGGGTAGATATAAGGGGTAATTTCCCGCTACCCATGAGGCCATAGTGCCCAATATAGTAGCTGCAAATTACTACTGCCAAGCATGAGCTGAACTTGTATGTTTATTTTTCAAAGCCACATCAGCGTTATGCTTTCACTTTACCTTAATTGTCATTGTAAAAAAGTTTTCTTTTATCTTGTTAAGGCCTAACATAATTAAACTAACCGTAAGTACTAAAGTCGTCTACAAGAATAATCTCCACCAGTAGATGTGTAGGAGATCTGTTGAGAACACTGTGTACAGTACGTAGGAGCGTGGAGAAAGCCTCGTTGTGAAAACAGATGACGACGCTGCTGCTGGGAAGGTCACGTGGGTACTTCTTATTACGACACCTGGAACAACGATACTGAGTATGATTCACTTGCCAACAAAGAAGATTTGCAATGGAAGACAAAGATGTTCACGCTATTGTTTTTATTGTTTAGGTAATGATCCGCATAAGAACTGGTGAGCTCAGCGGCAAGTTCAATTAAAAGCATGTGAAATTTAAATCAAACATTCGACGAATTTGATTGGTCTAGCATTTATTTTGGCAAAAACTTTAAAAAGCCCGTCGTGAACAGTCTTTTTAAAAGCTTTCAAGTACCAATGCCTATTGTATCACATTTTGACCGAGTGCATGCGGAAAATTTATCCAAAGCAAATTTGCACAAGCCTATTGTTATCTCCGTAGTCCTTACGCTGATCATTACTTAAACGATATGTCAAAAAACAGAAAATAGGTTTTGTTGTGGGAAATTCCCGAGCCTGTAGAAGCTCTCACATAACGTAGCTATACTCATTAACAGTAATCGTTAATTCAGTTTAGATTATTAAACTATGGTATATTTGAACAATTGCTTACAGCAAAACTAGACGAACTTGCAAACTTTACGTGATGTTTATTAGGTTTTTTGTGCAACTCAGTAGTTTTAGCGCACCTCCCCATATTAAGTAGAAGGACACTTCGAATCTCCTCTACCTTAACTATCGTATTTATTTAATTTTTGGACTTTTTGATGCAGCCCTTATTCGAGAGTGGCGCTTATTCGGGGGCCGTGCTTATTTGAAAAACACGTTTTTGTAGAGAACATGAATTGACAGTTTTTTTTCAATTCAAAATTTACATTTTGTTTTGTCACTGAAGTCATAGCAAACGGCAACATTATTCTAACAAAAGGAGAATTAAATGTACGCATCTTGAACTAAAAAATGTTGTCAAACATTGTAATAAAATTCCCAGGATTAAATTAAAATGCATCGCTTTGTTTGTTCTTTTTCACGTTTGCCTTTTTCAGTTACAGTGGTCTGCGCCGCAGTTAATTAGCCACATTTGCTGACCAGCATAATTATAAATTGACGATCCTGATTCCTATTTTTAATCTTGATTGGTTCCAGAAAACGAATAGCAAGATCTGGCATCCACGAAGTAGCAAGTGTAGTGACTGAGTGACTGGCCAGCCTCAGTCTCACTAGGAGGACTGGAACGTTGTTTGTTCGCCTCGTGGAGTTTTATAGCTTGCGTCACCGAGGCTTCTTTTCATCACTGTTTTTGCGGCGTATCTAGTGGAAATTCTACACTAATGCGATTACTTCGTTGATGCCGACCAGCGTTTTCATGATTAGGGTCAAGTCTACTTCAGTTTAAAATATCTCACTTCGAATCAGACAAGACTTTTTATTTGTTTGGGCCTTCCATTCTCCAAAATTTTCCTGTTTCAAAGTGACAGTGTTTGTCTGAACAGTGTGTGTGCATTCGTCAAAAACCAATAACGAGAATGTTAATGGAGGAAGAATACGCCAATTTGTATTAAGGCTGGACCCTTTTCCACGCTTATCGTGACACAACGAAATGTTTGATTTGTTGGAAAAAGGGATTTATACTTATTACTATCAAATTTGTAACATCTATATTAGTAAAACTGCCATCTTTCAAAGATATAGCCTTTAAATTGAAATCACTTTTCAAATCTAAGCGTTGTACAAAGAAACGTATGGATGGGAGGGTAATGCATGCCCACCGAGCCTCGTTATCATGCTAAACACTCATTTTCTTGCAAAAATTCCACAAAAACATTTAGCTTCGAAGAATCACATCTTCACCCATTTTGGGCCACTCTCATCCAATCTTTGCATTTTTACTATTGTTGATGCGAAAAATTTGATGAATTCCGTTTTCCGAAAAACGGAATGTTTTACAATGTCAGTTACGCTGGCATTAAAAGGGTCTATAAATGTTTACACGCTTTTTTATAAGAACCAGTAAATTTTGCCGAGGCTCATTCTTCTTAATTTTTTGGCGATATCAGCCTCAGTTTGTTCTTATTTCTGCGAGCAGTTTTTAATGAAGAAAAAACAAAATAAAACAAGGTATTGGAAAATGAAACACCTTGCGCCACACGTGTATTGTACGGCTGAATTTAGAGGCGAGCTACCTTCATTGTTTGTTGAGCAGTCTTTACAGTGAATCTTTTTATGTTTTATGCTGTATCGCTTAGTTTTAATCAATTTTCAACCACAAAACCTTTCCCAGTTATCAAGCCTCAGCCTGAGCTTGGTCTTAAATTGTTCATAAAATTTGGCAAATTTGAGCCTCGTTGTTCTTATAAAGTTGTTCTTATAAAAAAATCGTATACCTAGTGCTCGGTTCAACTTCCCACACTCAGCTAGGTTGAGCCGGCTTCTGGGTCAAACCTTCTAGCCGGGGCAGATTTGAACCTCTACATGTAAACAGCAACAAGACTTGGTATGACGACTGGTTCATAAGCTGAAACACTCCATGTATTTTGGCCCTTAATCACGGAAAGTGATTTAAAGAGTTTAGCACATGCGGTTCAAATTAGAGTGTAAATCTCTGAAATATCTATCTTTCACGTTAAATACCGAATCTTAATTGTAAACTTTGGAAGTAAATGTTTGACTGTGAAGACCAACTAACTTTATTCCGCCGTAGAGTTTCTAGATTTTGTTATTTAAAATCACAGCCATCTCTCATCCATCTTAGCATTTTATTGCCTGGTTTCAGTTCATTTTTATTGGTTTCCATATTTTTTTTTGTTTCCATATTTGAATTGCAAAACATATCGAAATACGGAACCATAGCGACAATGAGATAGATTAAAAACTACGCATTATTTTGTGATTTTGTGCTTTAAAAACAAAAGTCATATTTTGAAAATATTTCCTTTGTTTGGAATCTCCGGCCACATGGCGCCTGAAGAATTAGCTTCAGCTTTCGCCCGGTTAGTATGCAACTAGTTTACGAGCAATTAAGCGAAGTTAGTTTCAGTTTACAGCCAAACAACTATTAAACGCTTATGCCATCACACGTATTTTTTTTCTAAATAACAGTAAAATTTTTGTCGAGGATAGTTGTTCTTTATTTTGTGCATAAATTTCAATATCAATTATCAGTTTTCGGTTTTATATGCGGATTTTAAGTGTCAGAACAAAAATACAAGGGAAAACAAACAGTACGAATTTATATCTTGCTGAGTTAGTTGCAACCAAAAAATCAAAGATTTTCGAATCCCTTACGTAACGTCCGCCATTTGCTTCAGTCAGTTTTTGCTTCAAAGCCCAAATTTCTGTCACATGATCACGTGTTTCTTCTTAAAATAATAAACCGGAAATATACTAGTATTTTGTGAAGATTCAAAACGTTAGTCCATTTTTCGCAACTCATCAAAAAGAAGGAGCGACTGCACGCTTTTTTTAATAAGAACAACGAGGCTCAGATTTGCCAAAATTTAAGAACAATTTAAGAACAAGCTCAGGCTGAGGTTTGATAACTAGGAACGTTTTTGTGGTAGAAAATTGACTAAAACTTAGCGATACAGCATAAAACATAAAAAGATTCACCGTAAAGACTGCTCAACAAACAATGAAGGTAGTTCGCCACTAAATTAATTCGTACAATACATGTGTGGCGCAAGGCGTTATCATTTTCCAATACCTTGTTTAATTGTGTTTTTTCTTCAATAAATACCGCTCATAGAAATAAGAACAAATTGAGGCTGAAGTCGCCAAAAAATTAAGAACAATGAAGCCCGGCATAATTTACTGGTTCTTGTTAAAAAAAAAGCATTTGATGGTTCTCATTTCTATATCGTTATCATAAATAAATACCTTTAGAACTCGGTGTCCGTTTGCGTTGACTCGATTTCAATGAAATTTCAGAAATTATTACATGAAATTTTCGCGAATTCGTAAATTGTAATCACCTTTGAGATATGCAAGGATTAAGACCGCCTAGCTGTCAGGCTCGTATTCTTTAAATTTATTGAATGCTTTTTCTTTATATCATGCATAAAAATGTGAACAAATGTATAGTTTGAATATGAGTTAACTTTATTCAAGACTGAGTAGAGATAAACGTGTATTGAAGACACTAGCTAGTTGTATTAAATTGTAATTTGTACCTCAAGAGAGAGGAAGAAAACTAAGCAACATTTGTTAAAACTGATTAGAAGGACTTTCATTATCTAAATTTTGTATTAATTTTGTGAATTTAATTTGATATCATTACATGAAATTTTCGCGACTCATTAAAATTTTCGCGACATGAAATTTTCGACATGGTATTTTCGCGTTTCTAAACCCCCACGCGAAAAACGGGAAAATGTAATGTCGCGAAACTTCATGTAAAAGGTGCATTTATCGGACTCATTCATTTGTTTTTATCGTTTTCCACAGGCAATTATCATAGGCCATACACATTCGAAATCCCATAATCTTTAAATTGCATCCTTTCAGGCTTTCATTTGTTCTTAAGCCTAAGGCAAAAAATCATAAAAAGTTTTATGGCTTGTCTTCCTCAATTAGACACAAAAGATGGCATAATTAGAGGATAACGATTCTCATCAACTTTAATCAGTTTAATCAATTTAAATGCAAATTTTTGTTTAGAGGCCTTGGTTGTTCTAAAAAGGGAAGGTGAAGATGTTTTGAATAACTTGATAAACCATCTGGAATAAACGATGTACAACAAAGATTTCTCTTGTCATAAGTTCCCTTTTACTTAATTACTCATATGTTCTTTTAAGCCGTATAAAAAGATTTCTCAAGGTATTTCTCATTTGTCAAGCAACGCGCGTTTTTAATTTTCAAGTTTCAATTACAATATTATAACGTGATGGCCTTGTTATCGGAAAGTTATAGCCGTAACTAATTCGTTTCATCAAGATCTTTGAGGCCAGTTGTTTGAGTTTATGTAACTCATGGCGACGCCAGCTTCTTATAGCAATCTAGCGAAAAGTAAACACAATGCACTTCCACTTGTAATGTTTTATGACATTTAAATTTGAAATTAAGATTTATTGCATGGGATACATCATTCATAGTCGGCTGCGTGACGCAAGCCTTAGAGTCGGTTTCTTGTTGACTCGCACCTCTCTTTTAACGGGCACTATTTTTGGAGATAACCTTGGATCTTCTAGAGTTTTGTTAATCTTTGATGGACGCCCAAAAATTGTATGGGCTTAGCATTACACTGTCAAAGTCCTTGGAAAGAATAGAATTAATCTTCATGATTGACCGGCATGAGAAAGTGTACAAACAAAGCGAGAATACGACATCTAAATTCCGAAATGGATTCACAAGAATCCGAAGAGCTTACAAACAAAAGCAAATGTACATCAAAAACAGAACGTGTAAAAACTCATCCAGTTTCATTTAAGTCGTATGCTACACATGTAATGATAGCGAATTCGTTGGCCAAAAACTGCAAACGAAAACAACCGCGCCAATCGCCGAATAATACTGCTTCAACCTGCAGCTCAGTAAGAATCGACTCACAAGTTCCAAATGTCACTTCTCCCAGAAGACCCTCTTCTGCAGAAAGTTTTCCAATGTCAGAAGAGATGAAAAAAGCTTTGGTGTCTTTGGGGAAAATTCATTTGCTAACAGAGGAGGACCAGTTGCGTGAAGAGGTCGAAGATGAATTGATTGGATTCGAAAAAGCGGAGGTAGAATCAAGTAATAAGTTTGCTTTGTCGAGATTTCGCGAGAAGACTCGAACTCGCGTAATGCATCCACAGACGTTTATACGCAATGTTCGAACTTCTTTAGACGGGTTGGTAAATCAAAGAAAAGAGCGACAAACTGTAAAAGGATTAAAAGACAACGTGCTGAACAGCAGGCCGGCTTCAATGTCCCACCATGCGTCAAGCAGTCATGGAACCCGAGGAGTTGAAGTAAAAACTGAAACGAGAAACAATTCTCGCGGTGCTGTTACAAAGCAAACGATTCAAGTAAGAACCGCTAAAATCAAGGAAAAAAGTGGGAACTTTAGGGTAGAAAATGCTCATCAATATCATTTAAGGTCGACAAAGCGCTTGAAAGTTTCGTCCGTGGACCATAAACAACTACAAAGCTTTGACCCTAAGGCAAAAAGGAAAACAGCGTGCGATGGTAGTTTTTCGAACAATGCTTCCGCATTTCAGTTAAAGAAGTTACATCCAGATGCTTTAATAGACGAAAAACCTTTGAATAAAGAAAAAAACAGGGGTTCTGTTGCAAAATTTACGAAGAAAACTGAAAAGCCAGGAATACCCAAAACAGGCGCGTGGACAGCTGAATTTAACGGAAATCACAATGTAAAAAACGACGAAACTTATGATTTTACGAAAAGGAGGGCTTATTCAGCTAAATTTAACACTTCTCAGTCGGCTGAGATAAATACACGGTGGAAAAGCGTTGACGAACTTGCTGCTGATATTCAAAACAAATGTAATAAATGGTTTGAAGCTCGTGAAGGCCTAGGGGAAAGTCGATTAATAGAAGCTTCGATGGATCAGGCTTAATGCCACTTGCTTTCATGTGATGGGCCAATATCGAGCTATATTTTTTTCATGTACGAAAATAGCTATAGTTGTCTGTTATGTCTTAAAACTGATTCTTAATTTATGGTTAAAAAACGCACTGGTGCAAGAAAAGAACCGAAAAAGTTCGTGATATGCCGAGCTCAAGAAATTCTCGGTTTTGCCTTATTTATTAAAATTTTAATTTTTTATTACACGCAGAAACTTTATGGAAATCAATCGCTTGTCAGCACCGGCTGGTCATTAAAAAATTCAATTTCAAACTGAAAGCTAAATATTTCCTTTTAGAGTTAATTATGAGCGGCTTTCAACGGAACAAAACACGAAATACACTCCAAGCCGTCGGGAAATTTGTAACGGGTCCACCTATGTCATTCATGATTTAAGAAACAGAGGCGACGTATGCTTGTAGTTGTAAAACATATAAACTCATATTTTGTTTTATTTTAAGTGTTTACGGTTTCCCAATGTGCTTCCCGCTTAAATAAATAACTCTGTAATTTTTCAGTAATTTTTCGTGGAAATCAACTCAAAGTTTGTTTTTGAATTCAATTGTACAGGTGTTTGTAGACAATTAGATATGTGTGTACACTGAGATCTCGCCAACGGTACATGTACAGTGACAAACAATATAATTAAGTGCATTACAACTTCACCTCAATTATTAATATCTGTTTCGAAGATTTTTCTTTGCTATACCTGTGCTTAAAAACTGTTCCACCCTGAAATGGAAACGGTGAAATAGCTGAAAAAACATCTTTTTCTTCTTTATTTTTTTGTCGAATGCTGCAAATTTTGTCCGACAAAGAAGCTAATATTGTTAAACCTACATTCTAGAACCGGAAACTAATTAACACTTTTGCAAAATGCGGGGTAAATTGAATTTACAGTAGTTTTCGTCCTTTCTTTCTTTACGTATTTGTTTCAACATAAGAAATTTTAATATCAATAGATTTCTTGATTATGGTAGGCAGACAAAGTGATGCTCTAATTTTTGTATCTTTAGAAACACCAACCCGTCAATATTTTTATTGCTACTTTAAATTTGTAACTGATCTGCTTTTTTATAAATTATTTACAATCTCTAACTTCAACTGAATGGACCTGCATACCTTCAAGGGTGTTTTGTGTCTGTTTTAAGCCGTAGATATCTAAACCCATATATCAAATTAAAGCTTATAGAGCTGGCTTTCGAACTGTACTAAAAGATTTGAATTAAAATGAAATTTTAGATTTTTTTACGTTCTCTAATAACAAGCGACAAAATTGCCTTTCGAGAGTTCCAAGTCAAAGGGAATGTGCTCGTTTCCCCTAAAATTTGCACAGTAGCTTCTTTAACATATGAAGAACAAAAACTGTCTGCGTTTTTTTTTTATTTTGCGAAAGATATTTTGTTTT
>JAODFW021014170.1:0-10017 GCA_027575235.2 Palythoa mutuki | reverse complement strand
CCTGCGAGAAATAGCAAAAACCATCCTTGCTGGAATCGAAGAAACAAACTTTTATTTTCAATTTCGCTAATTTTCTCTAACGTTTCAGTTTAATAACCGTGATGGAGGATAATTAACCGTTAGTCGTGAAAATGCGAATTTTCTAACCGTTAGCCGTGAAAGCTATCCCCCCATTGAGACCCTGTTAGCATTGAAAGATGCCGAACCACGTTTTGAATACTAAAATCTCTCTTGGTTTTGCTTATAGTTTTTGCAAAGTCCGTATTAATGGCCCAATTCAAACTAAGGCACTAACAAATCGACAATGAAAAATCGTCTTCTTAGACAACAAATGGACGATTTGTTCGACTGAAAATTGGTTTGTCCCGTTTTTACCTTAAACGATTTCTCCGTCCAGACGTTTTGTTCATCTTCTAGTGTGAAAACGGCAATTGAATTCGGTTCGATCTCGAGACACCTGTTTATAGAAACTGTGTGTTTTTATCGACAGTGGTGATGATGTTAAAAGTGTGGAGGTCCTAAAACTGGATAAACAGCTCCTTGAGAAACAGGTATACGTAATGGCGCTTAGTGTGCACATTTGAAAATGGTATGAAAACGTTAGTGTAAACGCGAATCAGAGATCGATTTGTTTTCGATGACACCGAAAATAAAAGCCAAATGAAAAAGCATAAGTGTAAAGGGCGGCGATTGTTCGGAAGTGACCAGGGGTTTGTACTATGCTGATCTCGCAACTGTATAATATGGATCATGTACAACCACGTGTGAGCCCATTTGGCTTTCTAAAACTTTTATTTCCGGTAATACCAGCACGTAAAAACTGTAATAAAATACGATAAACATATAGTTGGCTACAATCGACTAAATAGAGTAACTAAATGTTAATATAAAGGATAACTATTCGAAAATCAAAGTAACGGAACATAAGTAATTGTGACTTGTTCTTCTAGTCTTCAGGGTGGATTGAGCAACTGTGACAAGGGAATATAATATGACAAACTAAAAGTAGGCGATCCAAACTCATTACTTAGGGTTAGGTAAAGGCTTAACTCTTAAAACGGAACTAAAGATAAAAATAATGGAGACAGAATAAAATTAAGCATACCTCCATCCCGGGTTGAAAGTAATCGCTGTGGCTTTAAATATTACAGAAGGTTAACTGGTCTTGTTGAGGGCGAGATCGGAAATATGATTCTTAAATAAAGGGCACGCAGTTTACACTATTTAATCATTAACAAGGAAAATAATCACTCAAAAATATAAACAATTACATAATCACGCAATCACGCGAATAAGATTTCTAACGGGCCGTTACAAAAATCATAGCCTATGTTATGTCAAATCGAATACTGACCAAAATGGTACAATTATACTTGTTCCCCTCTTTGTTTATAATATCCTTAGCTTTAGGATAACATAACATTGTTGTTATTTTTAAAACTTAGCTTTGGATCAAAACATGTGACACCAAGAACCCTCGCATCTCGCTTTCTTGGCAATACAGTTTGCTTGGAAGGAATTGTCACAAAGTGTAAGTTTATTTTATATTTTATGTAAAAGGACAAGAATAGTATCATTGAATGGGTAATTATTTTATAAGCATTTAGCAGTAAGGAATGGAAACTGCTTAAATAAATTCTTATTATTTAAATTATGTGTTTGCTTTTTGATCTTTAATAGCAGATCTGCAGTGGTTGAGCAATTAGGAGCTTAAGCAAACTACGACAACAACAGCAGTGAGAACATCACTGAACAAAAGGTTTAATGAGTGAAACAATATCTGTGTATGTGCATGTGTTATAAATCTTATTAGTACATTTCTTTGCTGTCCTCTGCAAAACAGTGTGAAATGGCCATATTCTGCATTGTCTACGGAACGTGAACGATGAAGCCTAATCTTTCGTATTCCATTTGGAATTGAATGCTGTTGTTGCATATTTAGGTTAGACATGCACGTTTTTAGAGCCATTGGCAAGCCCAACAAATCGAGACATTTGCGAATTTCTCTTGTAAAATATAAATTCATTTTTTACTAGGAGTTGTCCTCAGCGTTGCTTAAGCTCCCTAATAAAAGTTCTATAAAGTCCTAATGTTTCAAATAATCTGTACCAATCCTGTAAAAACGAAACCGAACCCTAAATTTTTATCAAGAATTTTTTCGGAGATCTTTTGGCAAAAGTTAGTGAGTGGGGGCCTGGGGAACAGGGGGTTGGAAATAATCTCAAACTAATAAGCGGGGACGTGGAGTGATTATTTGAGAACAAAATGTAAATTTCCTCGCTCATTCTATGTATAACTTAAAGAAGCTCACAAAATCTCATTTACCAATTTGGTAATTTTAACATATTAGGTTCATTGGTAAGACCAAAAGTTGTCCGCAGTGTGCATTATTGCCCCAAGACAAAAAAGACATTGGTACGACGCTATACAGATATGACATCATTAGATGCTTTTCCATCTAGCTCTGTGTACCCAACCAAGGTTAGTGTCATCAAACATCCTCTTATTTTGACAAACACTTTTAATCTTTAGTTACATCAAAATCTTAACACTTTAAGCCCCAAACAAATGATTTGTTGGTAAATTCTCCCAACTGAACTCCATACTTTCTATATAAGCAGTTTGGGAGAATTTGGCTTTTCAAGTTTTTCGGTTTATTCCACTTGATTAATTCCTTATTTCTCATTACCAGTTACATTTATTTGTTTAAGTTATGTAAGGAGAATTTAGATGTTGATAAATTAACTGGGGCTGAAAGGGTTAAAGGGGAGCTTCCTTATTCCAGGGTTGGCACGTGCCTTGAAAGTCCTTGAATCTCAAAATAAAAATTCAAGGCCTTGAAAGCCCTTGAAAATCGCAGTCAGCACTGGAAAGTCCTTGAAATTTGTAGCTAATTTCAATCAACTTAGATTCTAGAGTGCCTTATACGAAAATATATGCTATGCTACTGGCAGAAACATGGCAACACGTAATAGTAAATTAAAGAACAAATAAAAACGATTAATCCTTTGATTTTGCAGTGTGCGGAAACCGTGAAAAATGGAAAGTATGTCCTTTAAAGTCCTTGAATTAAGTCCTTGAATTGTTAGTCCAAAAAAGTGTACGAACCCTGTTATTGGTTTTGGCAGTTGTTAGGCCAGGAAACAAGGTGGAGGATTTGGAAAGGAAGAAGACTTAAGGACAAAAATGCCAAACTGTTGCTCAGACCTAACAAATGGAAGCTCCAATAACCCTTTAAGCCCCAAGCAAGACAAATGACATGTTGGTAAATTCTCCCAACTGAGCTCCATACTTTCTATATAAGCAGTTTGGGAGAATTTGTCTTTTCAACTTCTACAGATTGTTCCACTTGATCAATGTCTTATTTCTCATTACCAGTTATATTGTTTTGTTACGAGTTATGTAAGGAGAAGTTAGATATTGATAAATTGCTCTAGGCTGAAAGGGTTAACTGGCCAAAATTACTAAAAAGTGGAGAACACTTAAACGATTTAACTAGAAAAAAATGGGGTCCTTGTTTTGAAAACTTAATTTAACACAGTCTGCAACATTGATGTTCTTAAAAATTGTTTAGCAAAATAGCAAAATTTATTGATCAAATATGGAAAGACCGTGGCATACAAAACCTATAGAACTGGCAATTAATACAGTTCTGAACCCTAAAATGCTGAAAAGCCAAAATACATCAGCTTGGGGCTCAAAACTAACCATTTTTAATTTCTTCAGCTGATATTTGGTAACAATAACTCCTTGAAAACAATATAAATAAAAATCATGAAATTGATTACACCTATACTTCAAACACATTTAACATCTTTATCTCGAAGACAAAAAGATCCAGAAACATAAATAAATAGAATAATAATAATAATAATAGAAATTGCTATTACCATTATTATTATTATTATTTATTATTATTATTATTATTTATTATTATTATTTTTATCGTTATTATTACTATTATTATTATTATTATCATTATTTTAAAGATTTCAAGGGTACTTACTGGTGCCACAGAACTCTCAGCTGGTAGTTCAAAAACACACTTCAGCTTTGAATCCATTAATGATCCTGGGTCTGCTTCTTTCCACTGATTGAAATAAATAGCAAAAATTAATATCAAACTATGTTTGATGAAAATATTTCACTTCAGTTTGAGCTACATTTATAGTTGAGTATACATCTTTTGAAACACATACATATAGCTAGGCTTTGACATTTCAATCCATCAATATTTGTAATCTGTTATTCCCATAAATTTACTGTAAAACAAGCCTTTGTTCAAAAATCTAAGTTCAAATTGCATTACTGTCTTACTGACCATCTACATAGCTTAGAAAAATTAAGTATTAAACAACAAATCTGAAAGTTATGCTTTAAAGAGCTACTATGAACAAATAAAATCGATTAATCAATTAATTGATTAATTGACAATGGATCTCTTTAACTTTTTGTTTTGGAGATCATGTTTAAAAGCACTTCAGAGTGAATAATTATGCCTTTTTCCATTCTCAAAAAAAAACTTTCATTTCGTCCAGTTTTAAAAACTGGCTCATTGCTAGTGATGACATCATAATTATAAATGCTTAAATGACAAAACTGCAACAGTTGTTAATCTAAACAGCAGCTTTAGTTACATTTTGCTGGATTATCTTTGTAATCTTGCAAGGAAGAAAAAAAGCAGAATATGTAAGAACTTACCAATGAATGTAAGAATTTACCAATGAATGTAAGAATTTACCAATGGCCCAAAAATATTCTAGATGGAACTTCTTCAATCTTTGTTCACAAGTCTATTTTATTATTATGTTACTACAGCACTTATAACATTATTGTACCGGGTGCAAGTTAAATATTTTGCAGACTATCTAAAAAATAGAAGAAATAGTTTTGAACATTTTCACTTACACATTGGCAAAAAGGGGCAGAAAGTTTATTAAGTGTACTTGGGGTTTTGACTTATCAATAATATCAATTGATATTTATACTATTTACTGCGTACCAAGTTTTCGTGAGAATCTGTGTAACCATCTGGAACAAACATCGTTTGGACCATAAACTTGTGTTTGCTTTTCTCTCTTGGATCATATTCAAAAGGCTGCAGCATGACTATAAACAAAGGCACAACAATCACAATTTATAATTCCTAAATATATAATAAAATAACTTTTAAAGAACAAAAGGTCTGTCTTGAAAATAGAACAAAGTGTTTGCAGTTGCCCAAGTAGAAATATACGTTGCAAAATACTGTTGCTGCACTTTCAGGGGAATTTTCCAATATTGGCAATATAAGTAAGTTTGTGACAAGCGCATCGTTCTTCGCTGAATTTTTTAATAACTTTATGTAAACAATTTTGTTTGAGGGACATAAATATTATTTCAACACGACAAAAAAACAACTAAATTCACCTGCAACGTCCACCACTCCTTTGCCATCGATTATTCCACTATTTGGTCTTACGCAGTATCGTTTCGGAGCCGTCGTTTTCACTTTGAAACATACTTTCTTTTCTGTAGGATTCGTCAGTTTCAGAGTAGCAGTAATGACCTCTGTAAAAGGGCCTAATTAAGCAAAGTAAAAGAGTATTATTTCAGGAATAAAAAGGGTTTAAGAAAACTACTACTGGTATTTCAATAAGGTCGTACATTTCTTAGTGGCGAAAGTTACATTACGCGCGTGACTTACGCGAAAGCAGGAGGTTCTACAAAGCTAATACTTACCCCGGAATCGCAATTCCGTTGGAGGCTCAAGCTTTAGTACTTGCTCAAGTTTTGACATTCTTCAGATCATTGAAAACAATCAAAACAATCAGAGAAACTGAGAGAAAGGTTCGAGAGTATCTCTACCTTTCTCTCAAACAATTATGGCAGCCAGCTCGGAGAGATGACGAAAGCGGGTTACTAAGCGCATGCGCTGGGCGAAAACCGCTGATCAACTTATTTTGTAGATTTAAATTTTCGGCGGAAATTTCGAATCTTTTATATAAATTTTCTCGCCGACGCTGATGGAAGAAACTTTTTTCACTTTTGCTGGTTCCTGAGTTGGCTTGTTTTTGCAAAAGTGCTTAGGTTTTCAAATCGAAGAAAACGTGTGCAACCAACAACAAGGAGAGTTTCCAAGAACTAGAAAGTGTGAAAAAACTTGAAGATGTACAGTTTATCTACAATCTGTAGAGTGTTAAACACTCCTGTCATAGAAGAGCAAGCCTGGGCAATCTGTTATCAATGCCTTAGTTCTTTGAAAGCACAGTTTGGACTAGATAATGCAGTCATCGATCCTGTTGGTCTTCACTGCGACGAAATACTGGCCAACAGCAACGATTTATATTTGAATGAATCTGGACATGTAACACTTTGTGTAAACAAGAGCACGGAAGGTACAGAGAAATGTAAGAAAAATTCAGTTGATTTTCAATTTAAATGGTTAAACACTGTTTACGTTAAACGTTGTTCTTAGCATAGTCCCTTATTTCACCTTAAAATGTAGCAATGGAATTTCGAAAACTTTAAGAATTTACATTCCCATCAGTTTTAAAATCACGTATTGACTATTATTTTCTTTGATAAGCAATTAAACAAAGTTTTGATAGTGATTTGTTTTTGGTCCGGTAAGGAACTGTACACATAATTTTTCCTAAAACTGGAAATGTAAAACTTTTGATGCCAGACCAAATTTAAGCCTTGCAATACAGTACTTGCACATTTTTGTTTGTATTAATTGTTTTTCATGACTAGAGTAGAGATGTAAAATGAAAACTGATTTTAAAAATAACGATAATTTGAGTAGTGCAACTTGTTTTATATTTATTTTTAATATTTCAGGTCATTCTTTCAAAACTGAGAGTGAGGTAAGAGTTTGTCATGATGAATTATAAGACTTATTTGGGAACTATTATTATTATTATTATAATGTAAGTATTTTATGAGGCTGAGTGTGATATAGGAGGGTCAGTGTTATCTAAAGTCAAAGGCTTCATTTCATCTCATTTTCTGTTCGTCTCAAGAGTAAGCTCTGCCCATCCAAGAATGGCTAAAAAAATAAATTTTGATGCTGCACCTATTTCTACAAAAAGATGGCAAAAATTTTTAGATTATGCTTCTTACACTGTAAACATTTTTTATAAATTATGATAAAAGTTTGGAGTACACGTACACATGGTGTATAAACTTGGGCAGACAGAGCAGGTTGCTAGACTTTCCCTCTCCCTCCCCTCCCCTCCTGTCACAAAAAAATACAAGCGAAAATCTAAACATATCATCAGCATTCTTACGTTATATTGTCAGTATTATTGTCAATGAACACCCTTTATCAGAGGCTACAACACACGTTTTGCAAGCAAATTTCAAAGATATCTCATCTTTCAGCAAAGAAAGAAAGAGCGCTTTGGGCATTCTAAAAACCTGTTTGATAAGAAAGCTAAAGTGAAAAGAGAGCTTGTTTCACATGTTTTTACGGAAACGAGACTCCTATGGTTTGTCACCAGAGGATTACTCATGGTATCAGAGTTTCGTTTGCTTCACTCACTTCAGGTCCCGCTTTGTATATTTTCCATTTATGTTAGGAGTGAGTTTGCCTCTGGTACCCAGGGTTGTTTATTCATGCACATTTTTACAAGAAAAATTAATAATATATGGAGAGTGGAAATTAAATAAATCAAGCAAAGCAAATAATACTAATAACTGTTTTTATATGAAAATAATGTTATTACCGTACTTGACCGAGTAAGCACCCATGCTCAAGTAAGCGCCCACCCCCTTTTCAAACAAGAAAACTTGGGTCAGGAGTCAGGAGTGTTTTGAACTAAAATACGGTAATTGCTGTTGAAAATCCCGGGCCAAATCCTGAATTTTTTCATGATTTTGCAATGTATTCCATATAGAATACTTTTTATCTACATTCTAAATCACTAAAACCCTTTGAAATCATGGAAAACCAAAGTAAAGCTTTAGAGATAGCAAAAATGAGTTCGCAATGATTGAAAAATGGCTACCATTGTCACCGTTGGTCTGGGAAGCCTGGGTCCAAGCAGTTGACTATGTCAGTATAGAAGACTGTGGGCTCAAGATTTATCAGAGCAAAATTTGTTTTCCTGCAAATCATGCAAAAATCAGGCACTGTCAAAGTGGTAAAGACTTGAAAATTGTTGCAAAAAGAATAAAACTTCAATTCTGAAGTCAATGTGACGTTTATGGTGCCTGAAACTTGATTATTTGGCGGATTGTGTTGCATATATTATAGCGATCGTGACTGTGAAAGATATGATTGATATACAGTTTTCATTTGTGTTTCATGAAATTGTGTCACACCCATCCATATCTTGGTGTCTATTTATCATCAGTTCTGCGATGGAATATCCACTGCAGTCACATTTCAAAAAAAGCAAATAGGATTTTGGGATTTCTTAGACGGAACTTCTATCATGAAACACAGGACATCAAAAGTCAACTCTACAAATCACTAGTCCCACCGTTGATGCAGTACTCATCATCTGCGTGGGATCCATACACCCAAAAATGTATAAATCAACTAGAAATGGTCCAGAGACGAGCAGCGCGTTTTGTTAAAAATAACTACTCTATAGAAGCAAGCGTATCAGCAATGATTCAAGATCTGAAATGGCCGTCCCTCTCTTATGTTAGGAAAAGAAACAGACTCACACTCCTTTACAAGTCGTTGAATGATTTAAGTGCCATAAATGGAACTGATTTTGTGAACTTTTCAGAATCAAAAACTAGGAAAAAACATCCATATATTATTTCTCGCTTAGGTGCTAGGACTGATTGCTATAAGTTTTCTTTTTTTCCAAGAACTGTTGTTGAATGGAACGATCTTCCCAAACATGTTGTTCTCACGGCCAATGTGAATGGCTTCAAATTGAGGCTGGAGGCTCACTTGTTTGCAGATTGATTGATTGATTCTGGATGGGTTGGGGTTTGCATCCAGCTTGGATTTGGGGATAATCGCAGGGACAGTATTTCTGGGGGGATCGTCCCAGCATAAACACACATTTGTAATTTGATATTTATGTATTTATTATTTAATTAATTCATCTATTTCATTTCTACTGCAAGCTGTTGTGGTAGCAGTTGCTCCTCCTCTGTTATAAATGCAAATTAGCTTTACAGAGTAATAAATCAGGATCAGGAGTAGGGGAACAGGGGGCAGGGATGCCAGATTTCACCCCCCCCCCCTAACTCTCAGGTTAAGTAAATTTTGGTAAAAGGTATTTTAATCACTCATCCTCTTCGTTCCTTGAATGGAGCATAAGGCCACAATTTAGGTATTTTAACATGACCTTGCAATTTCCTACATTCTGATTGGTTCATGCACAATCTGTCAAAATTCGTATTGGCCCATGGGCCATATAGATGCATATTAAATTAAAAACCAATTTTGAAAGTTGCTGAAAATTTCCAAAAAATTCTGAACACTTCTGATGATTTCCAAAGATTTTTAGAAATCTTCAAAAATCCAGTTTTGCATAAGAAACAGTTTTTAAACATTTCTGAAGCTTTCCTGTGATTTCCGTTAACTGTTGGATAGTTCTGATGATTTTCTTTTCTGCTGTAGTTTTCTGTTCAGTCATGCCAAAAAAACTACCCTTTAGCCTTAGGGGGCATGGTAAAGGGTCAAAAGGTCATCCTCGATTATCTGAATTTTCAGCATATACAAACAGCCCATCTTTCATTTGAGTTCAGCCTCTTTGGATAATGGAGGATGCACTGTATATTTATTAATAATATACATGAAAAAATTACTCGATTCTGATTGGCTGAGGAACAGTGCATTTTGGAGGTAACACAGTGCAAAAACAAGGTAACACAGTGCAGATATTACTCGATGCTAATTGGCTAAAAACAATAAAAAGTAAGGACGACTTTGACAAACGATTACGACTACGATTACAACTACGATTACGACTACAATTACAACTAAGATTACAACTACGACTACGATTACGACTACGATTATGACTACGATTACGATTACAATTACGATTACTACTTACTACGATT
>JAODFW021014079.1:0-10018 GCA_027575235.2 Palythoa mutuki | reverse complement strand
CTTCCCCTTCCCTCGTATAAAAACGACTATGACGTCATAGTGAAACAGGACAATATATTGATTCTTTGCAGCAAGAGGTCACGTGGTACAAATTACGTCATGCCGGCCCATGGGACGCAAAAGAATGTGCTAGACTCCACTGGGAAACATAAAACTTTTCTTGTTAATCGTGTTTTGTCTTAGAATCGCATTCTTTTGCGTCCCAGTATGGTATATTTCGTATCATGTGACGTCTTGCTGCAAATGGTCTATTCTTATGTACATCAGTGCTTTTGCCGGCCTTGTATTGTATTGTAATAACAGTTTGTCACTTCTAATCAATAGTCAAAGGAAAAACCCAATGAAACATGGCTTATTTCTAAAACTTCAAACTCAACTCATTTCCAAATTAAATAAACTTTTAATGTGAATTTCAAATAGTTGAAAAACTTAAGTGTCCGGTACAATAAACAAGAAAGAATGTGTTATAGAAGTAGCAACCGTTGCCGTTGTAACGTGTGAATGCTCAGATCACACATATTTAATTTTGTCGATTTAATGAACAAGGTCTCCAAATTTGATTAGAAATGGATGAGCAGATGCGAAGAAATGGACATTTTTATATGTAACAACAAAAGACATTGACATACTCTCAGACAGGCACAATTTCAACTTTGTACTGCTAAACCAAATTTCAGATAAACCAAAAATATCAACTTTTGAACCGCTTTTGAAATGATCATTCATTTTGTTTGTCTTGAAATACAGATTCGGAAAATGTCTAAATTCTGTTAAGAAATTCAGAAGATGAAAAATTTTGGAAGTTTTATAATATTCAGACTCTTGAAAACTCAGCAAGGAAAAGGGTTGATTAAGTAAAGAACATTACCGCTGTGGAAAATCGCAGACCAATCACGGAGCTTACTCTTTTAACAGTACGCCTACACTGAATTTACTGCTTAGGGATCAATGTATTATACTTTGAAAACAAACCTTTAGATTGTATGGGCCCTGAATTTTTCAGTCGTGTTCTAGTTTAAGTCTCATTTAAAGTTTAACAGCCAAGTTGCTGATATAAAATAGAAAGTATTATATATTTTATATTAGTAATACAAATTAGTTTGATTTGAAAATTCATAAGTGTGAGAGAAGACAACCTTAAAACAAAATTTTTGTTTTCTCTTCAAATGAGCTCAAATATTAGGTTAAGCACTTGCAATATCGCACTGAAATTGCCAACCAATGTCACAAGTGACAACAACATTGCACACAACTGACGCTTTCAGAAGCACCTGCGCCTACCGCTCAACGCTAAGCGGCCAACCAAATTCACCCGACGCTTATTCATTTCAAACCAATTTTAACCTTTTAAGTTTTTATCTTGCATTTCCAATACACCGTGTTTTAATTTGTTTAAGTGCTAATGTCAGTGAGAATCGACAAGTTTGCCTCAGTCAAACAAACAGCTATTAAAACTAGCTTCAAAATTTCTTGAAATGTTCGTTAGAAATCGTATAATGTAAATATCTGTTTGAGCAGAAGCCTTAACGACCAATTAAATCGTCCCTGGCACCTGTCATCAACAAAAGCCTGCTTTAAAAATAAATGAGCTCATCTCCATATTTGTCGCTGGGAGGCGAATAATGTGTGCAGCAAACTGAACTGAATTTTAATAAGAGAAGTAAAAAACGAGCCAAACATTTTACGAGCTCAAATTATAAATAGTTTGAGTGTGGTATTGCGAAAATGGCGTCGCGCTTAACCAGAGCGCTCGCTCATTTCTTCGTCTTTTGTAAGATTTTACTATTAGCCTACGTTGTTGAAAGCAAGTAAGTCTCTAATGTAAAAACAAAACTGTCGAAAAATGTAGAAATACAACAAACGAGGATTTTCTGTATATATATTTTTCAGTTCAAACAGTTTGGCAGAAGATTTAAGAAAAGGACTCCACGACTATGCCGATAAAATTCTGAAATACGAGGAATTCCAAAAAGTAAGTTGTCTTAATATTCTATGTATCACCGAATTTACAAAGTTTGTGTTTATATTTATTTGATGTTTTATATCCCTGAAGAAGTCGAAAGTTACCGCTTGTCTTTTCGCACTTCGACTGAACTAAATACGTTACGATTTTGTGTTTTTGCAGGATTTCCTCAAAGACCTTAGATTACAACCTAAGGATGGAACAGCAATCGCTAAGGAAATGCGAGATGATTTAGTGCGAGTTTTGAATTCAAAAATCGAGTCTGTAAAGGTTTGTTATAATTTACTTAAGTAGAGTGACTGTTTTAAGCAATCTACTCTAAACTGTTGCGAATAAATACTTTAGGCAAATACCGGCTCCGAGTCTTTCAAAATTGCACAGTATTAAAAAAAAATGTTTTGTTACCCGCCGAATCAAATGCGCGCTTTGAAAGCCTCAGAAAAGATAAAGATTTCATTATACTTGTTTTAAAAGCAACAAAATCTGTATAACTTCAAGAAATTTTGGAAAATGATATGTGCCATCTAATTCTGCATAATGCGTTAGAAAAAAAAGTCCGAAGCGTTTCATCGTTCTGTAATTACCGACAGCGAATCTCGTTCCTGCTCGCCGAAGAGTTCAGTACACCATTCAACAAAGCATTATATTAATAGTTTCGCTTCAATTCAGCTGATAAGGATCGCCAAAAAGTAGTAGGAGCGATATTTGTGGTTAGCTTTCGATAATCACAGCGAAGTTCCAACATTTTGCTTCTGTTGATGCAAACCTTTCTTTTGCGAATATCTTATTTATTTATTTTTTAGATCATTTTTAGTGCGATTTCTCAACTGTCGTTGGAGGCCATGCCAAATGCTAAAATTTAGGTTCCAAAAATTTTAGTTTTTATTGTTTGGACGGCTTTTACCTTACTTTGTTTATATTTAAACAGAAATGATTTAAATTTCAAACACGAGCGTCGTAGCGTTAATAACCGTCCTCTTTTCTGCTGAAAGCGACGAAATCTCTTTCTTGTTTATAATTATAGCTCTTCACAGTTAGTTTAGACATCTTCTTCTTCTTTTATCAAAGTTTTAGTTTGAAAGTAGGCATAAAAGAAAAAGTAATACATTATAGCAAAAAGTCTTTTCGCCATTTTACATTATGCATGCGAATGTGTGAAACTTGGCATTTCCTAAATGCTTGACAGGGAGTCGAAAAACACCGAGCAACATTGATTAATTTAATCCACTGTTTTACACATTTTAGATTTATACAGGTTAAAAAGTATTCTGTTTGGCTGCTTTCAATCTTGGGAAAATAATATTTCCCTGTTTTATTTCTTGTTTCAGGGATGTGTTGGTTTTTTAAAAAAAGTTTAACACTGCATTTTAAAAGCGAATATTTATGGCAGCGTTTTTTGTTTGCTCGTGAAAGAAACAGACTAATTTTGCTTTACTGCATAATTGAAGTCGAAAACATTAATTGTGTGGCGAATTTATCCTTAAAATCGACAAAAGAAATTCAAATAGCGCTTGTTTAAGGGATTTTGTATACAAAGTTTTATTAATTACAGAAACCCAAGTGCAATTTTCTCACGTAAAAAAGTTAATACCTGAAAGTTAAAAAACACAATTTCGAGACGCAGTGTGGATGGCAGGAGGATCTGATCCGGTTTAACATTAGTTTTTTTCCGCAGCCCGGAGTTAATATCAAAGATGATTGAACGGCCAACATCAAATATCGATTTCACCGGCAGGTAGATTTTAAAAACCCAAATTTTAGATAGACAGTATTTTCTTTATACTTTAATACTTTCGATTTCAAAATATAAGTAACGCCTTGTGTTTTGAGCGGTATTGAAAAATATTGTTTTAATTGAAGTTCTAAATAAAGTAAACTGCAAGAGGTTATCATTAACAGAGCTTTTTGTCAATTTTAAGATTCTTATAAGCATTCTTTTCTGAGAAAGAAAAAGTTCTGTCACAGTTTTTTCTTAATGTGAAATTTAAATCGGGAAGCATTTCGTGCTTGCTAACAACTTCGAACAAAGTATATTTATTAAGATCTGTTAATATTTATTAGTTGCCCATTTTAAGCAATTTTATCACCAAGCCTGCCTTAAATTGAATATTAATTTTATGGTAGTTTTGTCAACGAGCTGACGAAATTTTGCATGATTGAAAGTGAGTGCACAGTCAGTTCTAGTGCAGCAAAATAAATGAGAGAAACTCTTTTCCCTTAGGCTTAGTTTTGATTTCGGTTCCGATATAAGGGATTAAAAGCATGCATATAGCGAGAGCACCGTGCCATTTTCTTTCTGCCTTTGGCTAGCTTCATCTATTTTTCATCATTTTTAATTAAACCGGCTGGCTTTTAGCATCTCTGTTGTTTTGCTGTAATCTTGTTCATGAACAAAATATCTTTTTCAATCTAAGTGTAGAATTGATGAAAAATTTTATAAAAACCGTCTTATCATTTCGATCCATTTGACTTCGATATTACACCCGTTTGCCACAACACGTGTGCGGTCTGGCAGTCTTGTATTCAACGTCGCGACTGGTTTTCGGTGGACATCACTAGTCAAACTCTGTCGGCCAGTATTTTACCCGGGTTTTCTGGCGATTCCAAGGACTCAGGTTAATACTGGTCGACGGAGTTTGAGTAACGTCCACCAACGACCAGTCCCGACGTTGAACGCAAAACTGCAAAACCACACGTGTTGCTGCAAACGAGTGTAACAGATTGAAAGGCTTCCATATGCGGACAAAGATATGAGTTTGCAAGGTTCATACAGAGTAGACCGAAAAAGTTAAACTAATAATAAGTAGAAGGATAATAACAATAATAACAATAAAAAATGAAAATAAAAATAGAAACGAAAATCATTCCTCGATTTCTAGCCTTAACAGAATACTAGCCAATAATCACATATTTACAAAAGTCGTCAGGCGCGCCCTTTTTTAATTTCCAAATCAATCTCTCGAATGCTTGTTGTCGGTCTTCTAATAATGATGATAATAATAATAATAATAATAATAATAATAATAATAATAATAATAATAATAACAACAACAACAACAACAACAATAATAATAATAATAATAATAATAATAATGATAATAATGATAATGATGATGCATGATAACGATGATGATAATTATGATGATGATGATTATGAGGAGGACGATAACCATAACCATAACGGTAACAGTAACGATAACGGTAACGATAATGCTGAATGATAATGATAATGAATAATGATGATAGTGTAAAAGTGATAAGTTACATGATCATAACTTATATTAGTAAGATGAACAAGCAGATCCGTCTGAAGACGCAGATAGCGCCTAATCGTAAAGGTCAGTTGGTCCTCTTTAACCCATATCGCAGCCAGTAGCTGAATTACCAGGGTTTTACAATAATGTTGGGGGACTTTAGGACAGGACTGCATTATTGCAGTTTACAATGTTATTTTAAGAATAAATGCCCCCTGCGACCAAGGACAGACCACAACACCGGGCCATAACCCTTAACTCTTCTCGACAAGTGTGTGGGTTCTTTTAAGTCCCTCCGATTGAACATTGAGAGATTAGGAGACTAGACCAATGTTCAGCTTAATGTCCTAGTCCACAGACGGTGTATCGAAAGGAGGCCTCACAAATGTTCAACCCTCGGTAGGGCCTGGGATCGAACTCAGGGCCTCGCGCTTGGCAGTCAAAGATCTTACTAACTGAGCCAAGCTCGCGCACACATACAATCACATAATCATGTTCAAAAAATAATTGTAAGAATACCCTCGATATTAAGTGTTAAAAATTAAGTAAGTGCGACGACAATATTCGGAGCTGGTATTTTTCACATCAGTGTATTTAACGCTCATTGTTCCAAAGATACATAAATTACTTACCAAAAAGGTTTTTCTTTTTACCAATACAGCGATTCCTAGCGAACCGGTAATGAAAAACTGCAACAGTGAAAAACAGTTTGTGAGATTAATTTTAACTAGCTGAACGACTAAAAATGTCGCGGAATTGTCATTTCAAATCATTTCTGTTTTATTTGAATAATTTTTGAACAAAATACATATATATATAATTATAATTATAATAATAGGATCACTATTATAGAGTTATGTAACAATATGACTACAATTGTTCAGCTATATAATAATAGTGAATATCACCATAATTATAGTATGATATAACGAAAGTATAATTTTTGTTTTGCTTCTTCTCCAGGGATTTCTACTAAAACAATTAAAATACTCTTTCTCAATTTCTATCGGAAATTGAAGGAATGACTCGGGTTTTCTATCAGCACGTATTTTAATTGTCAAATAGAAAACAGCTACGAGCTTGTTATGAAGGAAAACGCAAGATTTCTAGAGCCCCGAAATAAAACATTTGTTTAAAGAATCCTTGACTATAGAAACATGACCGTAACACAATAATTAAACGGAACTGCTTTGTAAAATAAATGATACACACACAATCATTTTCAGCAGTACAAAACTTTATTACAACCATTTTGAAAGAACAGTCAATCTGTGCAATTTGATTGGCTAAGAGCAGTGTGATTAATTCCTAAATGGAACTATTTTGATGTCTAAATCACATCAATTCTTCTTGGATAAATAAAATATTGGTTTTTACCTTTTTTTGTTGTGTGATTTCAAAATGGATGTAATCATTACGGTAATAAAGTGGTAATTAAAATTTGTGTCGTGCATATTTGGTCTGAAATCAATACGCATGCTTGATTTCAAAGTCAAACGAGCGCGTAGCATTACACTCCACTCAGTTCAGTTACTGGTATTTATCATTCAATGCAATTTGTCAAAAGCTGAAATTGATGGAGCCTTAAAATGAAGTTTAACATTCTACCTTGTTTTAGCATTACTCGGTAGTCCCCCAGGAAGCAAGCTCAATATTACAATAAGTCAATTAAGAATTAAAAGAGCTCAATGAGTAAAGGCCGTGTTACATGAGGCAATTTTTTCAGCAACGTGCAATACAATGCTGACGATAATGAAAAACTGCAAGTTGCTATAAGATGTCAGACGAGGGCAATTTTTTTTCTCAACTTGCAATGATCTCGTTCGTTTCCTTCGATAAAACGAGCTAAATTAGCGGTGTCATGGCTTCGCAACGTTGCGAAAAGTAGAAGAGTGTTCAACAGACAGACAGTTGTTACACTCATAGTTTTGTCAGCAACTTGCAACCGACGCAGTATCATTGCGTTACAAGTTACTGAAAAAATTGCCTCGTGTAACAGGGCCTTAATTGAAACGTTTCCACACGTCGACGAGACAACAAAGTTGCTCCAAAAAGATGTCAATGAAAGAAATCAACGCTGTAATTTCTTGTATTTCTCGCTTCCTGCGTTCCTACCCCAAAACAAACCATTTTAATAATTGGAAATTCGGTATACAGGAAATCCAGCAGATTCCTCGATTCCATTCCGAGTCTGAGAAGATTTTATTGAGCATCTTGGGTCCGGAAGCATTCTTCTCGGGAAAATTTTGGCAAAGTATAGCTACACTCTCTGAAATACCAATTCTGCGTATTCTGGAGGTAATTTTGAATAAGTTTTGATGCGGCTCATTTTTGATGGATGTGAACAGCACTAATTTAGAAAGTTAGAAAAAAATAGGCTTTTAGCGAATACTATAAGCACAGAACAGATAAAACAGAGGATTCTACAACTTTTGTGTGAGTTTGACTTCGATTCACTATGCCATGCAGGTAAAAGGAAAAAGCGAAATCATTCGAGGGCTGATTCTGATAAGTAGATAAATGCGAATTTACGCGAGCGAGAGCAAAAATTCCAAAAGTCATTTTGACTCATACATTCAATGATTTCAGATTTGTATTTAACAAAACAATTATTCCACTCACGTCTTGTTGGATATAGGGTGCAGGTGAATATAACCAACTCGGCGCTTTGCGCCTCGTGGGCATCTATCATTTTCTATCCAATGCCTGTTCGTGAATTAATTGTTAATTAATTTTATCATAATGTATTTTTGGCTAGAAGTAGTGGCAGTCAGATAATATTTCTATGGTTAATATTGGCAAACATCAGATATTTAATGCGGTTTTTTAAGATATTTCTCCTCATTCAGTCACAACGTACACCAATTGCGAGTGGCGCTTGACTGCCAGAACTCAATGGGAGGTTTTTCGACAAGTTCCAATTTCCTTCCTCTCTTCAAAACAAAATAATTGTATTTTGTTTTGAAAAACACATATATATTGCATAACAACTAGAAATTTGAATTGTTAGTGTTTAATACAATTTGTCATAGATATTGACGTTTGTAGAAGTTTTTCATGCTCATTCATGCAAAACTAGAACACAGAAACATATAAACGTTTTTTAAGAAACTCACACACCAGAAAATCACTAGAATTGATTGATTTTCGTTTATGATCTTCGGCAGAAAAATCCATAAAAACAAATAGGGTTTATGGAATTTATTCCAAATGGCACAATCCCTAGTAACTCGATGCAATAAAGCTCTCTCACTTCCGGCGATATTCGAGTCGAGAGCTAAGGATTTTTGTGTTATGATTTTTGTTTTAGATAGAAATGAAGATTAAAAAACCGATCATTTGCTTTTGCTAACCAAAGATAAACACTTCTGAGTACCGAGTTCTAGTCCGGCGACACTTTGAAAACGTATCGTTCTATACTTAAATTTTAAACAAAATACATTCAGTGTACGTGACTTATTTTCGTACAAAAGAAAAATAAGATGCAAAACGATTTCTGTTTACAAACTGACGAAAGATTAACTCACCAAAATCCCAGACCAAATGCCGTGTCCACATTTTATGAATATGTCGTGGTGTTCTGTGTTTTCCTTGACGAAATACAACAAGCCACACACTATATTTCCGATACCACAGAGTAGAATAAAGATTCCTACAATACCGGCCGCTTTCGAAGTACAAGAACTAACTCGTTTTTCCGCCATAAACTTTGTTTTGGATTAAATTTTCAACTCACTCGACTACAACGTCTGGCTATTAAACTTGGAACGTAGCTCACTTCAAGGCCAAGGGAAGCAATTTGCGTTGTACTGAAATTTTCATGAGTCAAAACATTTGCGGCCTAATTTGGGTCGCAAAAATCTGTAGATCAACGAGACATAGAGAAAATTACCATTCATAGATCTCCGGACCAACATCCGCACTAATCGGCACGCAATTTGCTTTCTGATGCATAACAACTACAATCGGAACAATTAGAAAATTGCCTGAAAACATCAAAAGACCTGCTGAGGCATGGCTTTCTATAGCATTGTTTTTACAATGAGACTTTTACTGTTTATAAATAGATAATATTATTTTATTCAAATATATCAGTTTACGAGCAATATAGTGCAGAGAATGACAGGTACAACCGCTTACTTTATATGACTTCCGCCCAAACAAAATATCGAAATACTTTTTTCAGGACGTGGCAGCTTGCCCACAGGTATGACGTCACAAGCTGTTCCAACTTTGGTAGACACATCATTGCTAGACAATGTATTACACTTGAATGCATTAGTTATGATTATATACCTCACCGCCTGTTTGGAAAACGTATACCTGTCTTGTTTGTTCGTGTGTCGGTATATCAGACAACCACAATGACATCAAAGAAAACGTGTGAACTAAAAAAGCTGACGATAAACGCACTTTAAACAGAGAGAGTTAAAAGTTAAATACTGAAATTATACTCCGACTGGCTTAGTCTAAGGTTTTTGTGTTTGTATTCGAGTATGCGAATTTAATATCTCTCATCATTTGTTTTTTAGCATCGCCGTGCAGAATAAAATGTTTGAATCATTTGCGAACATCTGAATTTCAAGCATAAGGCCGGGTTGAAGATATGAGCCTTAAATGTTTTTAAATGAAAATGTTCTTAAAGTTAAACTGATATTTCGGTTACTAGCTTACTGTTTGTTTTTGTTTTATGTTTATTGGGGAGTTTCTATATATCTTGGGGAGCCTCTGCAAAGCTTTACAATTGTAAAACCTACAGAACGAATTCCCTGTCTGTCCGACACTGTTGATCTAAAACAAT
>JAODFW021013885.1:0-10019 GCA_027575235.2 Palythoa mutuki | reverse complement strand
TTTCAGGTTTCTTTGTCAGAAAATTAGTCCGAAAAGAGCTAGGAAGAAAATTAGTGGTATCTCACTTTCTAAAAAAACAGTAAACGACAAGTATCGCGTTTGAAATGGAAATAATTTTGTTCCATCCAAATCTAGGAAATAGTTATTCCCTCAATGAGAATGCTTTGCCTCGGTAAACTCAAGTCCAAGTTTGAACACTTTTTTGTGTTTTGTAGATGTTCATTCTTCTAATTTACAAAATTTTAGCCTCGAAAACCGTTTTCAAGACCATTTATACCTGCCATTTCGTCATTAAAAGCCACTCAAATCTGACGGAAGTTATCCACCTCGCGGGAGATGGACATTGTCGAATGGCCCGAGAACCAATCAGAATGCGTATATTGCCAAAGTCACTGAGATTGTATATACTACGCGCGATTTGTTTGGTTTAGAAATAGTACATACGGGATAATATTTACCTCCAAAATAGTAGATAATGACAAAACAAAATGGCGGACGCAAGGTTCCGTTTTGCAACCGTTCAAAACCAAGAAAAAGATAAAATGGCAGAACATGAATTACAAAAGTCTAATTAAACAACTGTCAATGAAATGTTTCTAAATTAGTTTTCAAACTGCGTAGTTTTATACTTCTTACTTGTTTTAGCTGTCGTTTTGTTACAAAAACCGAAGGGTTCTAAAATCCTTTGATACCAAGCCCTTTTTCACGAAGAACCGTTAACTGAGTCAAAGTTCATAGTTTTCATTGAAGAGCGATCGTTGGTACCGTTCTTGGACATAGAAACAGCTTTGTTCAATGTCTTCAATGACAACTGTTTGCTTTGAGTCAGTTATTGATTCGGCGGTTTCGTCACACAGTAATTCAATAAACTTTATTAACAGATTTTAAAATTTCATTTGTCAATAAGTCAGCAGCACTTGGAACTTTCCTTCAACTGGAAATTCTTCTTTCTAAGAAAACACTTTCCAGTGGTAAATGGTCGCTCCGTTCACAGAGACTTACTCCTGGTTTCATTGGAGGTCAAGAAGATCTTTCCTCAACTGCTAATTCAAATTTAACTTAGATCATCCTTGAACAACTGTTTGTTGCGTTTGAGTAAACTTCGCTCTAAAAACAAAAATTTTTAAAAAAATTTCAAAAACCGGCATTTTGAAGTTGACAAGCTGTCAAAACAACGTGTTGTAAAGTGAGCTGCTCATGCGTACATGAATTTCGTAACGCTTTTTGATTTTACTGAATAAAATTGTGCAAACCTTTCTCTTAAACGAAAATTTCTAAAGATTGCCTCGTTGGTATATACTAAAACGCTTATTCTATTTCAATTTATCGGTGGATAATGGCTCAATGAATATCTACCTCGCGCCTTCGGCGCTCAGTAGATATTCTGCCACAAGTACCACCTCAATTGATTGAAATAGAATAAGTGTTAATTAGTATATATAGATCGTTGACCTTCGCAGTATACGTATTATGATTGGTTAACTTTTTGGGTTTTGTACAATGTCAAGCTCCCGGGAATTGGATTTGAAGGGTGTCAACTCCAAATTGACATTGATTTGTGAAGCAGAAATTTTGGAAAATGCAGTTCCACAAAACACAAAGAGAGTAATCAAAACTGGTTTTACGTTTACCGAGGCAAAGCGATAGTATTGAAGGAATTAGTTTTATATTTTTAGAACTGCTGGGGGTGATATTACATTTTCGAAGTGCTTCGAATTGTTTGAGTGTTTATTTACATCTAATGAGACACTAGTTTTCACTTTCTAATTTTTTTCAGACTGGTTTTTGCGACTAAGCGAATTAAAAACGTACATCAACGACATAAAAAAAGAAGTCGACAAATTTGAAATGATAGATTTCTGCTAGAAAAGAGGTCAGATTATTATTAAGTAATAAAGCAACGAGCCAAACAATATGCCTTTCCATAGTTACCAGTCCATAACTCTCCCGAATTGAATACGACTCTGTCTTTCTTTATAAAATCTCTAGCACAATACTTTCACTACGAGTTGTTTCAAGAGACGCAGGTTTTACTGTTCCTTCGGCGTTAACATTGAATGAACTTTGCTCAAAGCGAGAAACATCTTCTTCTCTTGTTAGTCTTAAGAACGATGCAATGATGTGTTTCGAGAGGCACTTCTTTTAAACATCTCTATTTTAGTTTAGCCGGTTTCTTCGTGTCAAAAGTAAATACTTAGGTATAAATTAGATATAGAATGTGAAAAAAAAAATGAAATATATATTTAACTGGAAAATTTGTGCGGAAGTTCGAAGTCACTTCGTTTGTATAAATTTTACTAATACATTTATTCTCTTCAGTGTCAGTGAATAAAGCCATTTAGAATATTTATCTCGAATAATTGCATCTGCAGACTGTGTTTTGTTTTGGTCTAAATTTTCGTCTGTTCAGTTCTTTTTGAGTTTCATTTTGCAAAAGCAATTACGAACAGATTAGTGGATTATAACGGTGCTAAAAACCTTTTAACCATCATGCTATGATTTGCCCCGTAGACAACGAACCGCCACAGTTCGGAAAAAGCTGTCCTCATCACATCCAAGTGTTTGCTGATAGAGGCAAAACCAACGCGGTAGTTACGTGGCCACCTGTCGTTGCTACGGACAACTCGGGTGAAAATGCAACAATAGTTCAAACCGGTGTTCGCAGTGTATATTTCGAAGGACGACATGATATTACTTATGAAGCAAGTGATACAGCTGGAAATAAAGGCTTCTGTATGTTTACAATCAGAGTTAGAGGTACGCGGCGTAGAAATGTTAATGATGGTGGATGAGGGGGTAGGGAATAATTTGCATCGCTTGTAGTGTTTTGTTCCAATAAATCACTTCTTATATTAATACGTAGGGGACAAACTTGAACTTGCAACTTTATTTTTAAAATTTGTAACTGCCTTACAAAGCGTAGCGCGCCAGTACTAAAAATAGAAATTTCTACCCCACGTGGTTTCAGACAAAAAGGCATGTTTGGCAAAAAAGTCTATAGAAAAAGTAGCGATCTTGTAATTATAAGAAACGAACTTATTGTTTAATTTCAATAATAAGGTCCGTGCAAAATATTGCATTAGGTGCCACTCGATTTTCCAATAGCTGCTTTGTTTGTGTGAGTCATGATGTAATTTGCGCGCTGCGCTATTAGAATTTTGCTCATGCAACTACAGAATTTCCATGGCCACCAGTAGGTTTCGTATACGAGGTCGCCCACAGAACGAGAAAACAGATTTAAAAATCACTTGGCGTAGAATTCTTCCGAAAGAGATCGCGGATACAGTTTGCAGGGTTCTCGCTTCGCACATTTTTGTGGGCAGTTCCAACGAAACATAAAAACAATATTAATTTACCACATTTCTTTTGTAACAGTCATTCGGTGCATTAACATGTACCCTCCTCGAGACGGGTATTTGGTTGGAGGATGCAACACAATATTTGGAAGCTCTTGTAAAGTTGGTTGCAACCCGGGATATGATCTTCAGGGTTCCTCAGAACAGATTTGTGAAACAAGCGGCAATGCAACAAGTGCAGACTGGACGGGAACTCCGGCGAGATGTAAAGGTATGCTTCTTGGCATGTTGATAAGTTTTGGATGACGCAATTAAAAGAGTAACAAATTAGCAGAGCTATCGAACACCAAACCACCGAAAGAAAACGTAAGTAGACGGCCTCACTGCAGGGGTATTTACTAAAACAATTACTCAATAAATATCTTTTATTAATAAAACAAAATAAATATTGCAGTTGCACTGAAGGAATTGCTTGTTAAAATTACAATTTTGTAAATATATACAATACTAAAAATAACTGTTTGTACAAGGCAGTAAAAAACAGACAACATATAAAAAATGAGCATCAATTAAAATATTTAATTCCATAGAATTAAAATTAATAATGTAAGACTTCTTAAAACAGTGCCCATTCTGTTTCACCTCAAAGTGCAGTTGATTATTGTCTAGTGGAGAGAGATTTGCAATTTTGTAGTTATTTTCCCTCGTGATGTTATTAAAGTCTCTGGGACAGTCTTTCGCTTGACATCGTTTGGAACCACAACATCAGCGAGTGCGTGGCTTTAAGTTAGTTGAGGGAAAATTATGTGCATAGCGCCTCTGAATAAGCACTACGTCGTCGCTTAAGTAATCAGGAAGTCAACTGTGGAACAGCTCACAACCTGGGTACTCGTCGACGGAACCAAGAACAGTTTAACAGAACAGGGTCAAGGTTCTGCAAGACATTCACGCTCTTATTAACTGACGTAAAAACTACAAAAATTTTGCTGTCTTTGAGATGATTAAACTAATGTCCTGATGTGGTCAATCCATTTGAGGTCGTCCCTGGTGATAGTTCTGAGAACTTTTGCTGAATTAACTCTTTCAAACTGTAAGCTATCCAGCTTAACCGGTGGGGCCCGGGTGTTCTCTTGAAGCATGACTGTAGTTCCTTGCACTAAGATGCATTAAAATCGCATTCAAGTGGTTGGTCAGTGACCAGATGTTAACATGGTCAATTGTGCTCTGGAGTGCAATTCGCTTGGATAGAGGTATTACTTCAATTGTTATTGTGCAGATGTTTCGTTTGCTTCAAAATAGTTACATACATATGTAGTGAGTGACTTGGACTCAATCCCAGTCTCAGTGTCAGTCTCACTATGAGCTGGACTGGAACGTTGTTTGTTCGCCTCGTGGGGTTTCATAGCTTGTGTTACCGACGTTTGTTTTCATCACTGTTTCCGAGGCGTATCTAGTGGAGATTTCTACGTTGGTGTCAGAATTCGGGTCTAAGATATGAGTGACAATCAAGGGGGTCAACAAGTTGCAACCGGCCATTTTGATGAAATTTCTACCAGTGAAGTGAATGACAATCATGGAGGGGAAAATGGTGTTTCGTCAACTTCAAGTAGTTCTGCTGTGATGACTGATTTAGCGACGGCACCCTGTGTTGTATTTAGACAATCGGCAGCAGAAGAATGGACGAGTTCCTGTGTTCTGGAGCGATATGTCACCCCGCGACAAACAAAGCCATTCTCGGTAGGACAAATTTTTTCCATGTGGTTGGCACAGTACAATCAATATATTTCTCTGGTCAACTTGCCCCAAGGTAAGCGGAAAGCATTTTTTATGACTCATTTTGATTGTCAAGCCTACAAAGCAGTGGAAATAGACTTTCTGGAGATCTTTCATATGATGATTTTAGTCGAGAAACTTAAAGCCCGATATTCATTCCAACAAAACCCCCGGAGATTACAAAACCTAATGAATACTTAGAAACTTATGCTGACAATTTATTAGAACTAGGAGAAAATGCTTACCCAGACGCAGACTTCAGTTTCAAAGAAGAATTAGCAAAAGACCTATTTATGGAAGGTGTTCGAAGCTATTTATTGCTCAGCCAAAATCCCTGTCAGAAGCAGTACATTTAACTCGCCAACTTGAAAGTGTACGAGTATCCGTTCGCAGCTCTAATGGGCCGAAACTGAGGTCTGCAGCGGGAGGTAATGGGGGTAGTGGTGCGCAAAAATTTAAGGAACAGTTAAATGTTGTTAGTGAAGGCAAGAAAGGGGGAGAAGTTGAAGAGCTAAAAAACCTGGTTGTGAAGCTTTGAGCTAAGATTGATCAGTTGGAAAAACAACAAAATTCAACCAGGCCACAGCAACGTGATTTGAGTAAAACCCGATTTTTTTCGTGTCAACAATTGGGAACTATGCACAGGGGTGTCCCCAAGGAAACGTGGGAAACAAGTAGGGGAAACTGGTGTGGGCCAACCAGCTTCCCAGAAAACTGACCATGGCCAATATGAATTGTTTGAACCCAATCAGGCACAGGAATTAAGTCTGTTTACAACTGGAACTGGAATTTATGTTTCGGGATTAGTGAAACATAAGCAATTGTCAATTTTGTTAGACACTGGGGCAACATCTTGCATTTTGAGCGAAAATAGCTGGAGAAAGAGTGGACAGTATTGCCCTGAAAAACTGGAAAAACTCAATGCCACCCTAACCATTGCAAATGGAGATAGCTTGGCTATTGAAGGCAGAGTTTCGATTGATTTGCGTCTGGGAAAGTTAATTCTGTCCGTACCATTGTTAATTGTTCGAAATATTCCACACCCATGCATTTTGGGATCAGATTTTTTTAAAACTTATGGTTGTCATTTTCTCTATGATTTGGGTACTTTAGTTATTCGCAGTGAAGAGATCTCAATATATCATCAGAAGTAGGCATCAAGTGTCTGTCGCATTCTTCTCGACCAGAAAGTGGAAATTCAACCAGGGACTGAGGTAGTGACCGCTGGTAGACTGGAGACTGGGTACGAATACAACAATGGAACACCAGGCATTATTGAGGGAAAGCCAGTGGGTGGGGGGCATATGCACACAGGTCGCTCATTGTCTGTACCGAAAGAAGGGAAAACTGTTGTTCGTTTGGCAAATTTCTCAGACCACTTGTCACTTAAACCCGGCAGACTAGTGGGGCATTTTTACCCTTTTCATCGTAACTTTGGATCAGCGCACTTGTTTACCATGGAGATGGGAGATTTACTAAGTGAAGACAAATCTAAAGTCATAGATGAGCATAAGTGTGATTCCATGGGCAACGAATGGAAACGTGATATCAGGGCAGGCTGTTCTGACGTCTCTGATTAACAGAAAAAGTCGTTCTCTAGTCTGTTAGACGAGTATCAGGACATTTTTGCTAAGGACAATGGAAACCTGGGAAGGACCAATGTAATGGAACATGAGATTGATACTGGTTCAGCAACACCTATTAAGCACCGCCACGGCGTTTGCCACCTTTTAAGCGTGACGAGGTAGACAAAGAGCTTTCGGAACTTTTAGAGAAAGGTAGGATCGAACCTTCAAATATTCCATGGGTAGCCCATTGGTTCTAGCCAGAAAATACGACGGGACTTAGAGACGATGCGTAGATTACCGAAAACTAAACTCTGTAACTGTCAAAGATGCCCAGCCACTCCCTCGGTCTGACGATATCCTTGATTCATTAGGGGGTGCGAATTGGTTCTCTCATCTTGATCCAATTTCCGGATATTGGCAACTCCCAGTAGCCAAGAAAGACAGACCAAAGACTTTGTTTCACCTCGAATTTTGGTGTAGCTTTACAATATAGCTAGTATCTTCGAGCAAATTGCCGTTGTTCTTATTCAAGCACTATTCGAAGAAAGTAACTAAAATATTAAAAAGTTCTACCGGAGAGGTACTTTGTCGTTTATTTAGTTGTTTAAAAAAGGATTTCTATCAGTTTTCATGCTAGATTACCAATAAGTTGAGATTGCAATCATATGTTGGTGATACAGCGCACGTGCTGGCACTAAACTGCAACTCAAACGGGACACTATAAGGTGTCCTAAACAAAGTATATTTACTTAAATCCAAGATGTTGTCTACTTTTGTTTCGGAAATAAACTGAACCATGCCTGAATTTACCTCGAGACATCTTAAACAACTTACAATTTTTAGGTAAATTATATGATAAAGCATTGTGTGACCAAAGTGGCCATTGGTTTTTAGGATTTAGTTGCCAAAGTAAAAATTTAGTCACGCTAACGCCAATTTACGTCCTACAAATTACATTTAGTTTTAGAAATATTTTTATCTACTTTGTGTTGATATTTTAAATGTACTTTTAAAATAAATTTAAGGAAACTAATGACCTTGGTATAATGATATAATAATAAAAAAACCCTGAAATGGTAATAACAATAATGATAATAATTATGATAAAACGAACATGAATCTTTTACCTCTTTTTTGGTATTGACGTCGTAAAACTGGTGGATGTCAGCGTTTTAATATCTAAACATCTAGTATGCTTTTTTTCTATTACTATCACTTTAACTCTAGACGCCCAACAGGATCTTAATGAAGTTAGCGACGTTTCTTAATAAACACTCCTTGTCATTAGCTTGCTTATTTTTTGTTTCCTGTTTCATCTGCCTCCCCTCCTGCATCAAACTTAAACACATGTGGTGGTGACTAACCCGAAAGCTCTATGCTACTTTGGTCACCTGCAAGCACTTTCATCGATCAATCAAACCCTTGCCCCATGAAACATAATCCTGAATCCGGAACAATGCAAAGTTTCGCTGTTGGAGTCTAGAATCCAGATTTAATTTGGAATTCGACATTCAAAACACTTAGAGTTCGGAATCACAACATTATTTGTATTATAGAAGAAATATTGTGCTTACACAAGCTTCTTTTTCTCAGAAGAAAAAACTTCTGGGTCCCTAACGGGAATCGAACCCATGACCCTCTGATTACCTATCAGATGCTCTAACCACTGAGCTACAGGAACTCACGTAGGGAACGGGTCACTTAACTTGGTTCTTATAGATGGAACATCGGGTATATGTCCTGCTTGTACTGCTAGGCTCAATATATCTCAATACATATATACAACATTTCTTCTATAATAATAATAATAATAATGATAATAATAATGGTTTTGTTAGCACTCCACCGGGTGGCTCTCCTACATTAACTAAGCTAACCTCCCACAACCAATCATAATTGACTGAGAGTCGGCTTTACTGAGGGAGAAAAACCAAAGTACCTGGAGAAAAAACCTCGGAGCCAGATTGAGGTGACAAATCTCGGTCCACGTGCAGAGCCTGGGTATCAATCGCGGGTTGTAAAGATAGAAGACACGAGTGATGAACACTATCATATGCCTACTTGACTTCCCAATAACATTGCTTTGAAAGCGATATCTTATCAAGTCATTCTTTGCTTTTATAAATAAAAGCCGTTTATGTTTCTCTCATCCAATCTAAAGTAAATTATTAGTAAGGTAAAGCAGATTAAAGTTGCATCAGGTTCAACCAGTACTTTGTTTTTCAGCGAAGACGAATCAGAAGAGTTTGGGGATGTTACCATGGAGATAGAGGACTCCACTGAAGAAGTAACGGCCTCTCAGCAGGTGAATAATTTTTATTTAAATAAAATTCATATATCTTTGATCTTTTTCATCAATCGCACATCATCTTACTTTATTTTAGCAAAAAACTGGCGCCTTTGATTTATCGTTAAAAAAGTCAGTTTTGCCAGATATAAGAAGAATAAGAAAAAAGGATTCAAGGCGATAGAGTAAATAATCACGTGATTGTAACCTATATTGCCTCCAAGCGACTGGTTTCAAACTATACGCAACAACATCCAACAAGTGCTTACATGCCATGCAAACGGAAACAACGTGTTGGGCACAACAATGTTGCGTATTGTTAGCAGTGTATGTGTGTGGCCTTGTATGTGGCTTAATGAAACTGGTGGAGCCAGTGAACTGTTTTCAACTGTCACAAGTTTTCGTTTATATCGTTCATCCGAACAAGCGTCCTGGAATGTCTCGTTTCCGGAAAATATATTTGAAAGTTTTTCCCTTTGAACTAAAACTGCGTGTTTACGAGTGAATGACAGGCGAAGCTGCATCAAAATCGATGTATGAAAGATGACACAGTTATGTTTTGGCGCCAGTTTTCCCGCCGTTTGGCGTAGACCAGCGTTTGATTGGTTGCATGTGTTCACGTGTCGCGTGGTGTCTTTTTGAATGCACATCAGAGCTTATAGGTGTAGAGTCTTTTAGTTTTACAAGATCCAAACTAAATCACGGTTGCCGCATGTCAGGGAAATTTTTTTTTTCAAGGTCAGCGAAAAGTTTGGGAAATTTGATCCAGGACAGGGGAATTTTCATTTTTGGTTAAAAGTAGGGGAAAACAAACTTTGTAAAGTATTTTTTAAAATAAAGGTAATGAAACCTAAAAAAAATCTGTGCCAGGAAAAGTGACAGTCAGTAAAACTGAAATGAGGATAGTGTACCTGATCGAGTATTGCTTAGATTTTTGGATTTACCCTTGTAATGCAACCAGAGAAATTATTACAGTAAAATACATAGAGATTACTTCATGGAAAATGCGCGCGTACGATTTTTATTCACGAGTTGGAAGTATCAGGAAATGAACGAGTGAGCGCAGCGAACGAGTGAGTTTTCTGATACGTATCA
>JAODFW021013884.1:0-17332 GCA_027575235.2 Palythoa mutuki | reverse complement strand
TTCCACAAAGCCGGAGCTGCGAAGCTGAAGGCTCGGTCGCCATAGGTCTTTGTCCTAGATCTTGGTACTTTAAGTAACCTATCATTCAAGCCGCAAGATGCCAACTAACAAAGCACACCGTACGCAGAGGGGGTGGGGTGGGTGTTCAAGCACTTCCATATCGGATCGGGAGAACGTTTTTGTGTCGTTGGAAACGAAAATTAAAACAAATTTGTATGATGTCACAATCTCATAATTATCAAAGAAAATTTTAAAAATTGACACACAATTTTTCCTAATCTGTCATCCAAAAAGAAAGCCACTCGAAAAAGTATATTTTTATGGATATGATCTTGTATATTTTGTAAGAACTGCATGGCTAATATAGTAAAACTGTATATACCTTATGCCAGTATGGCGGCGATTTTAATTCTTTTTTGTCTACATTCTAATTAACCCTACTAGTCTCGTTCTTGTGTTAAACTTTCAAAGGAATATATTACTCCAAGCAAGGCTAGAAGAGCTAATTGATTTGAATATAGACAAAGAATATCAAAATCGCCGCCATATTGGCATAAGGTCTATACAGGTTACGAAAGACAAGTCAAAGATAATAAATTCTCGGAAGTGATTTATTACATCTTTTGTCACTGATGATTTGGATTTGACGATAGGGGAAAACAGTTTTCTATCATTTTTCGTAGAAATTTGAATCCTATGTGATAGTAGGCTCAGAACATACTTCACACGGCCGTGTAGCTAGAATTGTCTTGTATAAGTTTTAGGCCCTGTCCACACGTATCCGGATACTTTTGAAAACGAAGATTTTTTTCTCCGTTTTTAAAAAAATACGCGTCCATACGTAGCGTTTTTAAATCGTATTCGCCCATCCACACAAATAGGCTAAAGGCCGTGTTACACGAGTCAACTTGCAACGACGATTTTTGGCGCAACACCGTATCGTGGAAAATCGATCCTCATGTAACATGTCACCACGGACAATTTTCTGCGATACACTGGGCTCGCGCAATATGTTGCGAGTTTTTGAATTGGTTTCAAAAACTCACAACACAACACGCAACATCGTTGCGCGGAAAATCGTCGTTGCAAGTTGACTCGTGTAACACGGCCTTAAAGGAACGATGTATGCTGGTAGTGAGTGTGCGCAAGTGTGAGCACAAGGCCAACATTGCTGTGAGTTCCATACAAACGCTATGCTTCACCGGTCACAGACTTGTAGCGCCAAAGTTTGACCGGATTCAAACTATTTGTCCTAAAGGTAAAAGTTAAGCCTTGAACCAGACGCTCGTACTACCAATTTTAAATTCAATTTCAATTGTAATTTGCCAATTTAACATCAGCTGTGATTCATCCCGCTGTTCTCTTTCTTTCTAGCATGTTCTCCACTAGCCTATAAGTCTGAAGTTGGAAATAATCTTTGCACCCCGTGCCCCAGCAATTCACACCCAAGTTCCAGTAGAAATGAATGTATCTGCAACAACGGTTTCTACCGGTCAGCGAATGAACCCATCAACACGACCTGCAGCAGTGAGTAACTTAAGCTTGTTTCGTCCCAAATCTTTTTTCATTGTTCAGTAAAGTGCTTCACCGACTAAATTAGCAAACTTAAGTGCTCTAAATTTTAACAGTATATTTAAAATCAAAAAGATTTCCAAACTAAATTTTATTGGATGTCAAATACTGTTTATTGAATTGAGGTGCCGCTGTCTTTTTTTTAAAAAAGTATAGAGCGCGTACGTATATTTGAGTAATTGAACTTTAAGCAAATTTACATTTCTCAAAAAACAACATCTACTGCAAGAGACTGCAAGTATAAAAGTTGATATATTTATCTTGGTCTTAAATTACTTAAGATTTTATATATGGGTAACAAGCGGAATGCAATAAGTAATGGGCCAATAACGTCGCAAGATAGACTGTACTGGAAGCACTGATCTTCACACACATAATCTGACGAACTACAAGAAAACGTACCTTACAGTTTTTTTGTGTTTAACTTTTTTCTGCCTGCATGAAGTTTTTCCTGAAACTGACAAGTTTAATGCAAATCAAGGTTTGGTTGCGGTACAATGTATGCGCCTTCTAATCTTCTGAACGATGGCGGCCATGCTATTGTTCATAACAAGCTTAAAGCAAGGAGAAAAAAGGTCTTTAACTCAGCATACGACTGATAATTTCTATTTAACTGAACGGATAAAATCAATTAGTTTACCACTGAAACTTATTTCCTTCCAACAGCAATTCCTTCAGAACCTCGAAACCTGAAAGTTATACCAGTGACTGCTGACGTAATAGTTCTCTCATGGCAACCGCCGCTGGATGATGGTGGGCGACAAGACGTCACTTTTAGCATAATATGTAAGAAGTGCTCTGAAGTACAGTGTGTGCTACCATGTAAAAACGTCCTCTTTTGGCCTGGCGTTAAAGCTTTGACGTCGACCTCAATCACTGTCTCAAGGTTAAAGGCAAAAACTAAGTACTTATTTACAGTGGTGTCAACGAATGGGGTCAGCGGTCAGGTTAACTCTTACAAAAATGCCACACTGCAATATAATGCTTCATCTGAAGACCCCACAACTGAAATCCTATTCTCAGTGACTGGACCCAAGCCGACACAACAGAAAACTCAAGGTAACGATAGCGTATGCATAATTTTTATGTAAAAACATACAAACCTGAATCTGTACCATACGCGTACGTATTTAGTACACATTAAAGCCAAACGTGCCTGTCAACAGAGACACAGAAGAGTGTCATGTGGGCAAGAAAAAACCCCTACCTTCATTTTCCAGTGGTGGGAAGATCTTCCACGATTGAGGGCATGCAGCGAACGAGTGAGAGATTTTCGGCTAAAGCAAAAAAAGTTTGCAACCTCAAATGCAAACGAATTATTCTTTACAATGTGTAAGTCTTTCGCGTTGAAACTTTCTCAGCTCATTCTTTGCTAGGTTTTATAAGTTATATATATTGTTATTTCCGTACGCCATTGTAACAGTCCCCATCATATTTTGAGTGTTCAGAACTTTACAATTCAAACTTCCTTTGACCGCAATTCTTTGCATTCAAATGATACAGTCGGAAGGCCGTTTTAAAGTATAAGCTAGGCTAAATCCATTTACGAGCTTAAGTGGTCCATTGGAGCCGGCTCTTATCTCCGGTTTAATTTCTGTAGTGTTAATCGGACGAGAGTCATCGACTCCCCCTGGACGGGACACTAATCTATCGCAGGTTAGCCCCCAGAAGAAGGTGGTACTCATTTTATCGACCTCGGTAGGATGGAAAACTAGTTAACTTTGGCTGGAAAGAAGGTCACACAAATGTTCAACAATCGGCTGGGCCGGGTTAAACCTGGTACCTTGTGGTTAGAGGCCAGAAATCTTACCACTGCGCCAACCATACCGCCTTCTTTTAAAGTATCAATTCCACACAAATTTTGTAGATAATAAAATAAAATTACTTTTATTTTGTAGTTGCGATTCCACAAAGACAGTCACTCAGTGACTTCTCAATAGCAACAGCAGTGGGTGTCTCAGTAGCAGTCACACTAGCAGTATGTATTGTCGTTATGGTCGTCATAGTGATGTATCTCAAACATCGCTGGCTCAATACCAAAGTTGAAGAAAACGCATGCGCTGTAGACAGGGTCAATGTATACTCTCCCCACCGTAACAACTTCAAGCGATACTCTTCTTCAAGTATGGGGACAGAAATGTCTGACTGGACGGCAGAAAAGACCAATCCTTTACACTCATCTTGCAACGTATTGAGTTTTCTGCCAGTAAACAACATTGATGAGCATCGTGGTGATGGTGGAGCGAACACCGCAGTACCTACTGTGACTATATCTGATGATGGGGCGAACAACTCTGTACCTAATGTGACTGTATCTGATGTCAAAGCGAGCACCCCTGTACCTCGTGTGAATGTATCTGATGATGAAGCGAACACCTCAGTCCCTAACGTGACTGCATCTATTGCACCCAAGGTCCGTACGCCAACTGGAAGTCTTTACGACGTACAACTTTTAACAACACATTTAAAAGAGAAAGCCGGCAATAGTGACGTAGACAACTCCTATTAATCAGAAAGAAAGTTTTGAGTTAAAACCCGAGCCACTAACAAAGGGAATCTTTCCCATCAGCTTCTCTGATTATTGTTTAATATCCATCGACTGAGTTGCGTGACATGCTTGTTCTTTCAAACTCCGTAAAACCAAAACGCAAGATAAAATGTATTTCATGATCATACAAGTAACCAAAAAATATTCGACTCAACCTGTACATATGACTAACATTAGCCATACACCACCAAAAACTGAGAAAGTTTTGCGCCAAAACATGCACAGCACACATGTAACGTATGTAATACAGGATATTATTTTGTTTTAACAGTGGTTGGTTCAAAAACACAAATCTCTCAGTAGTAGCTCCTTAGATGAACCAACAAGAAAACTGGAAATCACTTCCAATATTGTTTTAATAATTAATCCACTTTTTTAAATTTTCAATGTCGAATGTTACGGTTATAGCTAGCTTTTCATTGGTTCACTCAGCCTCGGCTCAAAGCATTTTAAGATCAACGATGTTGTTTATAATTTAAGATAAGAAATAAATTCTTTGTCTTGGACAGCAACAATATCTTATGTTCATGGATTAAATTCAATAGTAACATTTTTAGTTGGCGTTATTTTGTTTAGATCTAAGAATACATTTTCGTTGTTGATGCAGAAAAGGAAGTAGTCCTGCTTGAACAACGTAACAAAACGATCTGGTGACAGAGGTCTTTACGAGCAGAGAAGCTATAGAGGGTTTAAGAAAATACCGATTTTTTAAAACAAGTCTTTATCAAAATATGCTTTTCCTTTTTATAATTTATATGATATCCGTATGTTTTAGGTTCTTGACGTTTTTCTGAGTTAAGTCCACCTGCTATTTCAAGTATTCTTGTTGTTTTCTGCTTGTTGATACTGAGCGCTTGCTCAGTATCTGTCGTGGTAAATAACCTTGAAAATACGCCAGTAAAACCTAAAAGTATAATTATAATAAAATTGTAGCAATGATTAAGCTACATCATCTGAATAAAGTTTCATAATCCCACCATTTGTGACGTCACAAATTCTAAATTCCCAAGAATTACGAAACCGCACCGACGCTACCAAAGCGCTTGCGCAAGATTTGATTCCAATATTCTAGTTAATGTAAACTGAGAAAAGCAAAAAAAAGCTATTTTCAACCAATTTGCCAAACGACAAGTGATTTTTTTCCAAATTAATATAGCATAGGGGAGGAATCATTTTTGTGTTTTAATTAGCTTGTGAAATCAAACTTTCTGCGAGGGTTTTGAACAATCAGGAAATTGCCGTGCCGTGGGACAGAACAACAAGTATTAAACAGCAGTCAATGGAAAAAAAGGAAATTATAAAGTAGAATATGCAAAGGAGTAGAACAATAACAGTTATAAACGGACTTACTTTCCAGTTTCGGCTTTTCATCGTATAAAGGAACTCCAGTTCAAGGCAAAGGGAAAATTACTGAAATGATCCAACAAGCACAACAGCAATGAATGGTCAATGCATTTGCGTCTTTCAGCAGCAAAGATTGTTCATCAGGCAGCTTTTTTTCAAAAACTATCGATTCGTAAGAAGAAACAAAAGAACTTATTGTCCAGAAAATGGATAAAAATACAATTAACCTCAAACTTTGCGTGCAGTAACAGGGGGCGCGAAAAGTGACGACGTGTGTCGGTGCGTACGCCAAAAAGCGCGGGAATTCACTCGACTGTAAACAAATGACAAATGAAACGAGGAGCTTCTTGACGCTTTTTAAAGAAGTCAAAGTATTTAAAAGTTTTATTTTTCTTCAATTGAACTCAAAAGAACTGAAACTTGTGAACGAGGCTTTTTTCTTTGTCTTTAGCAGTTCGCCGACAGATTTTCATTATTGACATTGACCTCAGTGAAATTTGCTCACGTGATAGATCACGAAATCCAGTGGTTATGGGAATTTTGTATTTGCACATGTGAAATTTCAAATTGGAGGGCAATTACAGACGAAATTGTGGTCCTAACTCATAGTACAATTTGTAAAAAATTCATTGCATTTCACCTTTAAAAAAATTCACCTTTACCTTTGGCTTTGCCATTTTTTACCATAAAACAACGAGCATCCATGGAATAATTAACCCCGGTACAATGTGGCCGCAGCAGGTCAAATAAAAAAAAGGCAAATTTCATATTTTTAAACTACCGAAAAGCATCTAACGTTTCTTCGAGAAATTTTATCAAGTTCCAACATCACCTATGTCAACTAGGCAGCACAAGCAAAACAACCCATTTTTGCAAACCTTATTTTACTCTTAGGTACCAAATAGCCGCCGGTTCACCTAAGAGCACTGTCTGCAAATGAAGGGCATTGTAAACTTACACCCCCTATCAAAGTGACGATATCACAGAACAGCTATCGACGGAGTTTTTTCAGCAGAGCAACTTGTCAATAAAACTATTAAAGCAAAATAAAAAAGCAACAAACGCTTTCTTATCATTTCGCGATATAAGAAAGCGTTTGTTGCTTTTTTATTTTTTTTTTAGAGTTAAAACTCTCCCGATAAGCTCGTTTTCAATATATTTATCTTCTTAATCTGTGTTGTGAAATTTCCTGCCGACGAAACAATATCGGCTGTAGTAAGTTTTAAGGTTTTCGTGAGATCCCCGCAGTTTTTACACAATTAAAAATATCTGTTAAGACCATAAGTACCCTCGAACAAAGGAAGATTTAAAAAAAAAAAAAAACACTTTATTAACGTCCTGTTGTGGATAGAACTTGCCACTGCACTGAGCAAATGCCTGTCAAAAACGTCTTTTATACTAGAAATTACTCTAACACACAGGAACATGTCTTACCGGCTTTCTTTTCGTGTAATTAATATTAAATTAATTACTTAATTATTTACACTATGACTTCCACTTTATTTCTTTCATTCATAAAACTGAATTGAGATTTTTCTTGGTGTGAGTAGAATTGAATGAATTAATATTATCCATCAGGAAGATTGCGATCCTTGAAAACCTGCAAAACGGTTCAGTTAAATCAAAAGTTTACAACTTAATTTTCAACAAATCAGTTCACTATTTGGTTGTTACAACTAAATAAACTATTAAAAAACAGAGATCACGGTATTGTTATATGACAGACTTTCTGTTTATCTAAGCAGTAACTTCTTGCCATAGCTAGTTCAAATCTTAGTCAAACTACTACTGTACATACTATATATCCTATTTTTCACAACCAAAATAAATTTCTCTCGAATGTATGAAAGTGGAGGCAAGTAAAAAAAAATCTTCTAAAATATCCAAACAATAACTTAAATAAATTAGTTACATTGCCAAAGGCAAATGCGATATTAATATTTAGTTCATATTATACCGCAAACGAATTTCGAGATCTGAGATCTGTGAACTACATAACTAAATAAGGAAAGCCATTACAGCGTTTCAATAAAGACATTCTAATATTAAGTTTCTTGTCAGTTCATTCAGTTCGCAAACGAGTAATGCAAAAATGGTTTTAAGGGTCAGACAAGAAAACGAATTGGAATCAGTCCAACTGAATAACAACTTGGGGTAAGATCTGTCTATATTTGAACAACTAAAATAACTTGAATTTAAATAACTGATCAAACGAAGTTATTATTGAACTTGCTAACTACTCGAATCTTAGATAAAATTATTTCTCTTGTTCATCAACTGATAAGTTGTCCTTTTTATACCAAATAAAACAATGGAACAACTTGAAATCTTCGATTACTCTATTGAGATTGCGTAGGTACACAGAATCCACAAAACAGATACTGCATTCCAGCGCAATATAGTGATTTTGTTTTCACGCAGCTGTAATCAGCACTACGATCGGAAGAATGGTTTGATAAAAAAAAGCCAAGCCATCACGGCATTTGGATACGCACACACAAACGCAAGTTGATGGACACCTGGTCCGATACGCAATAGCACACACTTACGTAGGCAAAATTTGGTGATGCACACTTTAAACTCAAACATAAAGGCACACGCTAACACATTTACCTTCAATAGCACAAGTAAATACAAAAAAACTAAGAGACAATTTCACGAATACCTACTAAAGGAACTCGGTATTTTCCTAAGTCTCAGAAAATGTATCTTATCGAAGCACCAAACTCGTGTCGTTATGAAGTTCTAGTAAGCAAATATACATCGTACAGACTACTGTAAATATATTTTCTTTAGTCAATAAATACTTTAAGTTTTCACCTGCCTCAAATTTTACTCGAAAAAAATGCATCTTGCTTTGTTAACTGATCAATAAAATATATTATCCCAACTTTGCGCTTCAAAGCCAATTTTACAATCTAGCTCCACACCCTACAACCACGAGGATTGGTGTCTACAGTTTATAGACGTACGGGCATTTCCTAAAAACGTCAGTCATCGCTTTTTTATCTTTGAATCTCGGAAGCATCACTGACGTCAAACATTGCAAGTGTTGAATCTATACTTCCAATGAAACTGATATTTTTCTTTAGCGAAAGCTAACAACGGTAAAGTAACTGCGACGCGACGGTAAAGTAACAGTGAACGGTTTAAAAACTACCAGCATTACGCGTAAGACCGGTTAAACACAGTACGTCCCAGGACTCATCCTTGAATTCTTTAAGACTTCACAAGACCGGTCTAAATCGTGAGTCGACAGTACAACTTAGGGAGCCGTGCATTCCTTCCTTCATACCATGGAAACGAAGAAATCCAAGCGCTTCCGATCGAACTCGGTCTGCAGTCAAACTTCTTCCGATGACTTTCGAGGTCTGGGCACGATGACACCGTTTGTGGTTATGTTTTTAATCTCAAGGATGCTCTTATACATTTTCTTTCTGTGCCCGATAAGAGTGACACCCATGTTGAGTAGATCCTGTTCTTGAATCGCAAGCAAGTCTTGGATAAACTGGTAGCCGGCCCGGTTAAACACTTCCACATACTGAGTCATTTTTATACCATTTAACCACTCTTGCACCGTGGAGATATCACGGTAGTCAACCTTTGGGGCTCTGTTTGGAGATAAGAAGCCTTGTTAGATCTCACCGGTTATTTAGCCACCGCTTTGTTCTTGATTAGTTAAGAGTTGCGCATGCAAGAATGTGAAGGAACTCCTGGTAAGCTGCGGGCCCATAGGGGGAAAGGGGGTGGGGAGTGCTCTCTCGTGAACCCTACACCCGAGTGTGCCACCAAACAGGGTCATCTGCCGAAAGAACATGTACCGATACGTGGAACATTTTCTAGAGTGGGAAGCGGTATTGGAGACCACAACAATGCTGACATTATCGCGTGCTTTGGTCACTTTTTTTCATAAAAAACGCAAAATCCTTTCAGACAAGGTACCACTTTTGATGTCCCTTAATAATGGAGGCTATCAATTAGAGCTGTATTAAGGAATGGGGTATCCCTTGGCAGGAAAACGTGTCATCTGGAGATCATAGCGGTATATATATCTACTCTACATCTTCCTTAGTACCTCTTACCCCGTCAGCCCAAAGAAAAACTACAGAAAACATGAGGACTAAACACAGCCACTTGTGCTTCAACACAGAAAACAATTTCGGAACACCAAAACAAAAATGAGCGGAAGGTGAGTATTCGACTAGATTATTCTAATTCAAGAAAATCCACTGGAGCTAGCTTAAAAGACAAAGTTAGAACATAGACAAGCTTTCGAAACACATACATTTATCATCGCAAGACAATTTGATTTTTCATAATCTGATCTCCCGTGGACAGAAATGAAAGCACACACCAACAAAAAATATTAAGATGAACTGCATTGTCTAGACAGACAGACAGACAGACAGACAGACAGACAGACGGACGGTAAGCTAAGAAAACAGCACACATACTTTCGGCCTATACTTGTGTTTTCCTCAAGTTTTTCTGGACACGTGATCAGTAAGTCCAACCGCTTGACGATCTCGGCAAACCTGGGTCTCTTAGTGTGGTCTTTTGTCCAACAGTCCAGCATCAACTGGTGCACGCTCTTGGGACATTTCTGTTGTTTATAACAAAACAAATATGGACAAAAAGGTCAGGAGCGGGAATACAAGAAGAGTCTCCGTCTCTTAGCTACAAATAGCCTTAAAGTGAACAGTTTCTACGCAATTTAAACCTACCATGGGAGGGGGCAGGCGGAATCCGCTTTCCACTCGGTTTATAACCTGCAAAAAATAAAACAATTTTAACTCAAATGAGTACAATAATTATGATTACTGGATTTAAATAGATCTTTCAAAATAAAATTCCAGGCTTATTCCAAACTTTTACTAGACCACTTCCCGAATTTCCACACTAAAACTTAGGTCAGTAATAGTATCAGACAAAAGTTTAACAAAGTGACAATGTTTTAATTGCCTTTATTTTGTGTCCTAATTTTTGAAAATTATATGTGTCAGTAATACACGCTTTTTTTTAAAAGAAGAACCAGTAAATTTTGCTGAGGATCATTGTTTTTAATCTTTTTGGCAATTTTAGCCTCAAATTGTTCTTAAATCTGTGAACGGCTCCTAACGAAGAAAAAACAAAATAAAACAAGGTATTGGAAAATGAAACGCCTTAAACCACACACGTATTGCACTGCTGAATTTAGAGGCGAGCTATCTTCATTGTTTGTTGAGCAGTCTTTACAGTGAATCTTTTTGTTTTCTGCTGTATCGATGTAAATTTAACTCAATTTTCTACGACAAAAACATTTCTAGTTATCAATCCTTAGCCTGAGCTTGTTCTTAAATTGTTCTTAAATTTGGCAAACTTGAGCCTCGTTGTTCTTACAAAGTTGTTCTTACAAAAAAGCGTGTATTCGATATATCGGAAATGCTCTTTAAATCCCAAGCATCCACAGATAGCTCTGGAGAATAATTCTTAAACACTGGAAAAGCCCAGACTCTTTCCGGTTATTTTTTCTACTTTCTAGATTTTTTCTTGCTTTACAGAAAAAATTTTGATTTTCATACTTTTTCTAGTTTTCGAGATCCCAGACTATTTACGAATCCTGTGATTATAAAATTGCAGGTTTCACGATGTCGACAACACAACTGTAGAACTAAGCTGACCTCAAAGTTACCCCAGTCCCAGTAAGGTCTCTCCGCGAATGAAACAATCTCCCACAACAGGATTCCAAAACTCCAAACATCACTTGCTGCACTGAATTTCTTGTAGTTAATTGCTTCAGGAGCAGTCCACCTCACTGGGATCTTGCCACCCTGCAGATAAACAAGAAAAATGTTTTATTCTTTATAGAGAGCATCATGGGGCAGCAAGGATGCCACACAGTTATTGTAAGGATACCACGTGACAATATAGTAAGGATATTGCAAAACGATATCAAGGATATTACATAACGATACCGATGATTCTATACAACGATAGCACGCGTCCATACTATGCAATGAAAGCAGGAATGCTACACAACAAGGAAACTATACAAAACGATACAAGATTACTACACAACGGCAGCAAGAATACTACACAACAAGAGCAACGATACGACACAAAAATAACAAGGTTACTACAAAAAGACACAAAACGGTAGCAAAACTAATACTCAACAAATACGATAGCAATGATACTGCACAATAATTAGCGAGGATACAACACAACAATAGTAATTATACAACATAGCACCTGCTAATGCTAATTTACGCAGTCATTTGACAATCATAAGATTCTTCCCAATTTCATACATAATCAAGGGAATAATAATTTATTCAAATCGTTCGGCAAACGATTAAAATCTTCATTCAAAGTTTCTGTATTTCATTCAGTTATTCTTGTGGCTACTGCGTCAATAGACGGTAGTGCGTCGATGGACGGTAGTGCGTCGATAGACGGTAGTGCGTCGATAGACGGTAGCCACTATGTCATCGTCCAGGTGAGTCCGTAACACCACAACAGCAAGCCTAGGCAAGTTACCAAATAATACAGGAAATCCGCAAAACTTCGAAACATCGTTCGGAATCACTCAACTGTCAGCCGATAAACTTCCCAATCCCCCACGTAAATAAGTGATGCGAGTATAAAAAAAAAAAGATTCTAAATTAGATTCACAAGGTTTTCTTAAATATAAACTTCTTCACATGCCGTGTCTACTTGCAGTAGCCACAAGCGCTTAAAACGCGCCTTTTATTAAAACCTATTCTCGGTCGAAACGCATCCCTCTGAAGAAAAGTAAAGGTCTCCTCTGACATACCTTGGTTTCGTAGGCAGAATCTTCAGCCAGCTCACGTGACAAACCAAAGTCTGCAACTTTACATACCGAGTTCTCGGTGACAAGTACGTTACGGGCCGCAAGGTCCTGAAATGCACAACGTCATGAGTTTACAGTTCCTGGGATCAGGTAACTAAGTAGTGATTTGTGTCAATGGCAACGTGTGAACTACCGCAATGCTACGACAGCTGAGGTTTTGAAATGTTTGAAGAATGTCACTTGACTTAATTGATTGCAGATGTTAGGCCCGGGTTAAACGTCGAACTTCACATGTGCCGAATCTAATATAAATTAGGTAGAACAATAGAATTTGCTCATTTGCATTATAGATTCGGCACATGTGAAGTTCGACGTTTAACCCGGGCCTAAGCTACACGTGTAAACTAGGTACAAGTAAATAAGTAGAATGAACAAAACAGGTTTAAACTTTTCACAGATATAACATGGATGAATTTCTTAGGAATAATTCAGCATATGGTACTGTGTCCCTCTTAGTGGGATCCATTATTTTTATCCTCGTGATCATGTATTCAGGGTACTCTCTGAATTGTAAATCTATCCAACCTCCCACGGCAGATTAATAGTTAGATGATTAAACACAAACACAAGGTTAGCGATCTTTTTTTCCAAACCTTTCTAATTCAAATCCTTGTAGATTCTACATTTCATACTCTGACCATATATTTACTATTCTGACTATCTAGACTTTAAAAAAGAAAAACAAGGGGCGCTTAAAAAACGTTGTACTACATTTCATTCCATTCCATTCCATTAGAAAAAAGGCTTCCACATTTATAAGCGATCTTACCCTGTGAATGAAGTTCATTTCTGACAAGTATTTCATGCCGGACGCCACGCCCCGTGCCATGTCCAACAGCTGTAGGATGGTCAGCTGACCGTCCATGTTCTACAAGTGAATTCAACAATCTGTCAATAACGACTGGCGACTCTTTCTACTTCAATATAGTTCATAGCTCAGTCTTAAGTCACTTCTAATTATTTTTACTTCTATACTACTTCTCCATTTACCATTTTACTTCCCCACTTTTCCCTCTGGGCATCACCTGCGCTTAAAAGCTCTATTTTTCACTTTCTCCTTAATTTAGAAAAAAATAAATAAAAAATCAACATATAGTATCCATCTCAATCTTATACATTATATCATATCATATTATGTTATGTTATATTATAAAAATTACGTTACGTTATTTTATGTTATTTTATAAGATGTGAGGTGATGTGATATTTTATACTACATTATTTTATATTATAGTGTATTGTATTCTATTGTATAACTCGATGTTATCGTTTCGCCTAAGGAAAATCGCACTCAAAATGCTAAAGTTGATCCAATTTTTTTGTGTGTAACGCTGCCTTACTGGGGACTGTCCGCGATGGAAAGCTTTCGTTTTAAAATACAACTACCATCCTTAGCTCTTATAGACGCTCTACGTGCTTATTATAACCGTATGAATACTGAATAAGCTCACCTTAAGGTAACTGTCGAGTGAACCCTTGGCCATAAACTCCGTCACAATCATTAGCGGCGACCCTATAAACAAATAAAATAACCAGTTTACTTTGTCAAAACAAAAAACAACAATGTGTCAATGAGATTTTAGCTATCATCTATTTCTTCAAGTTCAACGTTATGAAACCCTTTTGTGTGTTGTGCAACACTTACACCAAACTACTCTGCACAACAAGCTGATCCGCGGTCACAATGAAAACAGAAACAAAAAAACTTGAAAATTAAAAAAAATTGTGACCTCTGACACTGGTGCATTGTTCTTCCAACTGAGCCATGAATATACATACATCTGTTGGACAGTTTTTGTGCAAGATTACGTCAGGAAGGAATCGAAACGAGGCGTCGCGTGAAGAAATACTATAGGCAATCGCCGGAGTTTTGTTTTGGTTTCACTGTTTTTATAGTTTTGTATATTCGTTATATCTGTTCTTTCATGTTTATTCAATGAAATGTACGCTATGCTGCACCTAGCACAAAGTACCACCACGATCCTCGCTTTTTCCATGAAAACGCCAATGTTATGACGTAATCATGCACAAGAAATATTAGTGACTGAAGTCATCAAAATTTCTTCCTGGATTGTTTTTAATTTCGCAGTTGCTTAAAATTCACTACACTATTTCGCCTCATATATTAGTACGTCTTTGTCGCTTATAACCCAATTCACAATAAAATTTGTAATCCTCATCATGCATATCATACCATGGGTGACCACGCCTTCAAGGAATATCACGTTTGGATCACAGAACTGTCCCATGATGGAAGCTTCTGCCAAGAAATCGTCACAGTTCTTCTTGTTGTACATGCAACTCGACTGAAGAGGAAAACAGATTTTATCTCAATAAAATGTGATAACAACGAAAGATGCACCCTACCACGAACTCCCATCCACTGGCTGCTTAAGTTGAATTTTTTTTTAAAATCTCATCTCAACGCTACCATGCAACCTTTGGTTTAAGCAACTGAAAAGTAATAACGAGAAGCCATTCCATGTTTGTAGAGTTTTGAAACCGGACACCCGCCTGTAAATATCGAACAAATTTCAATTCTAAGTGATGGTCTTAATAATTATAAAAGAAAGCTGTCTGAAGCATTATTTATAAAAGAACAAAAGCCAACACTGAACGAGCAAGGTCAATCAATTCCCTTGACACTGTTGAACTAGATAAAATAACATTAATTAAATTACTTAACATAATATTATTCTGAAGATGGCTGTCGGATGACAGCCGAAATATAAACTCTACAATCTCTACAAACATGGATGGCTTCTCGTTATTATTTTTATAGTACAATTGTATGCCCGAATCAATGTATTTAACTGAAAAGTATACTGTAGATTTTGGTGTTTGTACTTGTTGCGAAAAGAAACTAGCTTTAAATTTGACATCTTGGGTTTAGTTAAATCATGTAAAACATGTTCTGTCAGTTACTCAACCGATTAGGCAGTTCGGTTGAGACTTGCGGTGATTCATCTTAACTGCATTCGCTCACATTTTATAAGAACCAGTAAATTTGGTGGTTACAGCCAGAAATTAATCTTAATTTACTCTTAGTTCTACTAGCTGGTTTTGTTTCGTAAAAACAAAATAGAAACAAGACGAAAAAACAATTTCCTCGTATTGTATGGCTATCGATTTAAAAGCGAAAGACTTTCATTGTTTTTTTTTTTTTTCATTTCAGTCTTTAGCCTTAGGTTTCAGATTACAGTGCTTCTTTTTGTGTTTTATGTTATATTGCTTAACTAAATTACTTTTCCTAGTTATCGAGCCTCTGCATGAGATTGTTGTCAAATTTTGGCTATTCGCACATTGTTGTACTTAAAATTGTTCTTTTCTAAAAAAACCGTCCAATTGCTAGTAAGTTGCAAAGATCGGTTGCACGTAGCTCACCTTCAGAACTTTAATAGCGACTGGAATAGAATGTTCTCCAGGGCGTGTAAGAGTACCAGAGTAAACATCACCAAACTCGCCTAAAATTCGGAAAAGAATGTAAAACAACTAAGTGAAACTTCCATTACAACTTGATGTACAAAACACAATTCTATCACACGAAGTAACAATTTATGAAAACAGACTTTGTAATCGCAATACAGAACGCAAAAGTGATATCTAAAAACCGGAACACGTTCGACTTTGAAACAGTAATTAACTTTAGCAGCTTACCCTTTACCTTAATTAAAATCAGAATGCGAAACATTTTGGGTTGTACCTCAGTTCATACTTGGAATCTAAATTTCCTGCCATACGAGGGAACTCGTAAAAATGTTTAGAAATTTTAATGAATGACGTCTAACGGACGGGGTAGGGGGCGGGCAGAGCTTGGCGTTTGCTCTCAGTTAAATTTTAACCTTTCTTTCGTCCTATTTCTCTTCCAACAGCCAAAATGAATGAGTGATCTCTTCATTAAAACAATTTTTTAACTTTTTATTTTCACTGGAGTACAAAAACAAATACCGATTTAAGAATTTACAAAAAAAAATAAAATATTTTTTTATTAATTTTAGCGTCCGGCCAAAAGAACGCTGAATTCACTTTTAAAATATCTCGGGGCTGGGACTTCAAAAAAGTTTGAATTCAGCATCGCTTGTTTTATTGTGTTTTGACAATATTTGACTTGTATTTTACTACTTTGACCGCTCGGCGCTCTCAGTTTACAATGTTTTTTTTTTCGTCTGGACAGGCTTTGATGCCGGCTTTCTTGCTGCCACTGTGCTGCTTACGAAAACAACTAAGTCAACTAACGCTATTTGGCTGCGTGACCTTTGGGGCAATTCTGATGTCAAAACCTAGCGAAGATCAACTGGTTCACCAAATTCTTACAGTGTCCAAGACATTTTCTAAAGCTATAAAACCCTTTTGGCAATAAAAACGAAAAAAGATAAATCATGAAACAAATACTTTCATACACTTTAAAAGACATACATAGTTCATCTTATGAATTGTTAATTATCACTTCAGTATAGTTTTAAAATAGAATCAGGAAGTGTAACAATCTTGATTTAAAAAGCGCAAGAAAAAGATCGGATTAAAATATTACAGTTTTTGTTTTTATCGGCCAAGCGTGGGGGTTGAGGTCGCTTGAGCGGAAAGGATTTGGTATTTCTATTAGGTCAATCACTTAAACAGCTGCAGGAAGACGGAAACCACTAAAGTGGATTCGATCATGAACTATTTTGGGTTATAAATGTTCCCTCATTCCCTTTTGTTTCACCACAATATCAAACTGATAAAGTTTCTTTCACCTTTGACTTAATTTCATCCCGTCAATGTGTTCTTAATCAGTCACTATACAAACAGTGCAGTCGACACTGCGTGTTTCAAACTGGAGCAATGATGCGTGGCTTGATATATGAATTTGCAAGTCTAGTGGCTCTTTGGAGCCGGTGCTTCAGTATTTGCGTTTCTGCGGTGTTTTAAAAAAGCAATAGGACTCAATGAAACCCCCTGGACGGGCACTAATCCGTCGCAGGTTAGCTCAACAAAGCTGGACAGGTGCCGAGTTTTATTAGCAACGGTTCGCG
>JAODFW021013789.1:0-10019 GCA_027575235.2 Palythoa mutuki | reverse complement strand
GTGTCCCGTCCAGGGGGAGTCAATGACTCTCATCCGCTTAACACTACAGAAATCGGAGATAAGCACCGGCTCCAATGGGCCACTTAGGCTCGTAAAAGGATTTAGCTTAAGGGGTGTTACACGCTGCAATGGCTCATGCATGCATTTCGTTTCGCAGTGGCGTTACGACTCGATAATTTGCACAAAAAATTGCCTTGTGTAATATCAGCTTTAGTGCATTGTTGAGGATCTCGCCTCAACTGGATGGTATTGTTTGTTAATAACGGAACGTAACTCAGAATGATCTATACCACAAAATGCGCGTCAGTGAACATATAGTAATACCGTTCGTAGAAAGTCGATTTTTCTTAAGCAAATTATGTTTCCTTTTGCTAGCTAAGTTTATTTCCTACAACATTTAAAAAACAATATATATATATGCAAACATGTACATTTATGTCTGTGTCATCAGCTAAATTGACGGTGCGCTGAGCAGTTTGAAAAATACACATAGAAAGTCATTCATTTTAAAATCTCGGTTTCCGAGCTCTATAAAAAAAAATGCTATAAATAAGAAATGAAAAAGAACAACAATAGTAGAAGTAGTCCCCCTCCCTGGGGCAAATATTCACAACACTGTTGCAAAGTAGGTACTGCATGGTTATTTTTAGGTCTTCAAATATAGCTTATGTCAGCTTTACCCAATATCTTAGTGAATACTCGTACAGAAAACTGTTCTTTCCAACTTTTTTGCTTTTCAAGCGCTATAATTTGAATTCTATGAATTTGACATCTGCTTCCTTAACTTACTAATCATGATCTCCAGCCAATGTCCTAAGTTGGATGGATTTTTACTGAAAGATACATTAATATAGTTGTTCTTACATTTTCTTTCGTTACGTTAAAGGATCCTGCCTTCACACGCAGGATCACATAAAACGAAGTGGTAATTGGTTCTTTCATTCGGTCAGATACGTACTGCTGATCAAACGAGGTCTTGCACTAATAGGAATCTCGAATACATGAGGGCGTACCCGTTCTCAACTTGGAACGAGGGGGCATCTCATCGATTGAACGCATTCTCATCTTAGCGTAAAACAAGAATGATTCCCTTTGCATGCCTGAATGCTGCTGAACGATGAATCCTATTTTCATCTTTGATGGCAATCTCACAGGTTTGGCCTTCTGACAAAGCAAGGATAAGTTCTTTTGTTAGATCAAAAACTTGCAGATCGGATGATACGTGTTTTCTCTTGTGTATCGTCATATAGCTCTAAACTAAAGCTACACGGGATCGCCCAGTGTTGTTCCGTGTTGTTGTCCCACGTACATATGTATAGTGTTGTTCCATGTTGTTGCAATTTTAATAAAACGAGGAGGTATCTTATTGGTTGGAGGTAGTCTCATCTAAGCGTAAAACAAGAATAACTCCTTTTGCAGCCCTGAATGCTGCTGAATGATAGATCATATTTTCATCTTATAATTAGATGGCAAATTCACAGGTTTGGCCTTCTGACAAAGTAAGAACAATTTCTTTTGCTATATCAAAATCTTGCAGATCGGATGGCGTTCTCTGTTGTGTATCGTCATTATATATCGCTGAACTAAAGCTTTTTATCATTAAACAGCCTTACGTAAAGACACAATAAATGCTTCTTTTCCAGTTTTTCACTATCCGGGAGCTTTAACTTTGGTGAGATCTCCCGTTTAAACGGGGTTATGCGGCATCTGCCTCCTCGACTTTAAAGATCCCGGATTCGATAGAATCTTGTTTTTCAAAGCATTGTTGTACAAGTCAGAAATCGTGCAATCCATCTTCCGTAAGGACGAAGCCAGATTAGATTCTTTTACAATGGTGAATATTGTATGTGAACGAGATTTTACTATAGAATGATGCAGGAATAGCTTCGCTACGACACATCATCCTGGCGAATGAACGCGGTTCCACTTTAATACATTGCTTGCAAGAACAGTCTCTTCAGTGAACCAAATGCGGTTATGACTAGGTAATATGCAGTAATAGGTTTTTGGCGAGGATGGGTTCCTTAGATAAGAGGTGGTCTCATTCTTGGAAGAAGAAGGAATACGTTTTATTGGCATGCCCGGTGTTGTTCCATATTATTGTCTCACGTGCATATGTTGTTGTTTTCCCATGGTGTCGACGTTCCAGGTTTTTGTCGTTTCATGTTGTTGTCGTTCCATATTAAAGTTGTTTCACGTTGTCGTCGCTCCAATCAGCATCTAAAACCAATGTATAAAAACAATGTACAGATTAGGTCTTGTTATAAAAATAAATTAATATTTTCTAAAATGTATCCGCAAATTAATGCTAAAAGTTCCAAAATTTTATATTTTCTTTAAACTTCTTGATATTATTTCTAAAATTCCCTGAGAAAGTCATAAACAAAGCAAAACGTTAACCACTGCTAATTAAAAGGTGTCATTGTTTTAGCACCTTTTTATGTTATTAATGGTATTACTGGACGATATTGTCACGTGGTGCTCACTACTCCTGGAATTACTGGAAAAACAGATAATTTCCTGGACTACTGGAAAACGCCTGCAATTTCCTGCAGAAGCGTCTGACTCACGATTGTAGTTTTTGCATTTTATCAGAGTACACTCAATTTCTTTTTTTTTCTGGGGGTTTTGGTCATTTTGCTCCCGTTTTATTTGCATTGGAAAGATCTGCACAATTGTTTTGGTGGCGTTGTTGGGTCCAGGAAAAATGTATTTTCTATCCTGGAAAACTCCTGGAATTTTATTATTATTAGTCAGTGAGCATCATGTTAGTTTTGTTTTTACCCATGAAGCTCGCTAGTAGTTTGGCCATCTTAAATATACTGTGCCTACCTACTTACTTCATGTCTCCACGAAAAACGAGAGGAAACTCAAAGAGAGACATCTGCGTACAGCCGCTCAAATCTCTGTCGAGCATGCGCGACTGTTTCCATGACACCGTGCACGCCATTGCAATTTGATGTGCCGGGTGTTATTTTAAAAAGTCAGCGGATCATATACTGGCATGGCATCGAGCATCGCAGGCTCGCCAAAAGACAGCAGTTGCTAGTTGATATAGTTACGTGACCACAAAGCCGTCAAACCAGTTTCAAACCAGAATGGTAAGTCGAGGTTTCTGGACTGCGGCGACTTCAAAGATGGAGCGGCTGTTCGCAGAGATCTCTCTTTTCTCTTGTTTTTCATGGGGATATGAGAAATTTCTGCTAACAGAGTATACTGTACCTTTTTCGTAAACAAAATTTCCTTAGGCAAGGTGTAAAGAGAGCAGCGATGTTCTCTCGTTAGGCGGAATTCCATACAACTCCAGCCGTAACAACAACCAGTCGACCAGCTGGGACACCGGGTTTTCAGGGAAGCCCGGCGAACTGCCAAACGCCAACACAAGGCCTCCACCGTTTCCACCGAGGGCTTCTGGTACACGGTGTGTATCGACGATACCAAGCCATCTCTGGCCTTCTGCATTGCAACTATATTGGAAAGAGTGACAAAAGTGTTACAAAACTTTAAAAATTATTTCAATAGTTGTACAGGCAGTTTCTCATCTTTTGTATTGCAACTGCATGCACTGTAATATTACTATCTTGTTAAATAAATCTTTAATTACTAGTACTTTTATTTCTGGGAAGAAATTGCTCACTCATACTAAACGCAGAGAAAGATTTTAACCATTCTTCTCTCTCTTTAAAGAATGTCCTAACTCTTTCTTTTAAAAATGTCCTAACTCCTGGCTGGAGTATAGGGCCTTTTATCAAATCTCCCCATCTCCTTATGTCCTTGGCTGCTTGTTCCGCTTCTCAAACCCCATCTCACGTCTCTCCCTTTCTACTGTTCTCCTCCATGTCTCCTTCGATCGACCTCTTTTCCTTTTCCCGTGGTGCCCATGTTATAGCTGTTCTCGGTAACGAATCTGATTTCATTCTTAAAGCATGTCCTAGCGATTGCCATCTTCGGATTTTCGCTTGTTCATTTACTTTTATTGATCTTGTTTTCGTTCTTATTTCTGGATTTTCACCACTAGAACTCAAAAACTAAAGGAAGTTTGTTTGCGTCAAGTTTTTATCACGTGGTGTTTCGTATAACTGGACACCTGACTTTTTTAGACTTTTTAGTAACGTAAGCAATAATTGATTTGTTTCTTAAAACTATCAGAACTAAACAACTTGCTAAGCTTATGTAATATGGCTGGGGTATAGCTCTATGGAGAAAGGACTCCATTCAGGTACACGGGAACGTTACCATCTTTTATTCTTTCTTGGTAGTCACTTCTCTACAGAGCTACTCAGTGCTCAAGGCTCTGACACATTCTACATTCTGATGTGTTTCTCGTTCTGACGACTTTTCGGACTAACTGTATAAGCCTGTGCGTGTTCACATATATGTAACAGACACTACCTTCTATTCCTTCCATTGTTCACAATCTGAGCTTACAAACATTTGACAGGTGCCTTGTGGCTTTTAAGTCAATCTTGATTACCACGCTAGTTAGGTTTATAAGGGAAGCTATCATTGCGTTGAATCAATACAAAACGGCGTCAATTGATGACCGTTTCCATTCGATAGAAACCGCGTATTATTTTATCTACCGCTTGTTTTTCTCAAACGGCTGTTTACGAAAACACAGATCATAAAGATATCTGTCACCAGCTTGAAGGTGACCAGATAAACGCAATATACTTTCCCTTTACTATTGAAAATATAATAAAATGAATATCTAAGAAATTCTGATATATACTTTGTTACATAACTCCCTCCTTTAGATCAAATGTCCCCATTTGTTCAATTTTTTTTTTTCAGCAGTCGCAATTAATGCGTCAGCTGTCAAATCTAAGCTACGGAATTAGAAGCATGCATTAATAATACTCGTGAATTGATCAAAATTCATTTAAAGTTGAAGCATTAAAGCAGAGACATGTTCAAGTTCACTGCCTTTCTTCAGGTAAATATTTTAAAATTGCGATTGGTATTTCATTTTCATTTTGTTAAATACAATGCATACAATGCTAATCATCTTTTTCCTCTGGCTGGAACAAAGAAGGTTTTTGTTTTTGGAGGTTTCTCGACACACAAGGATATGTTAGCTTTTTTTTTGTTTAGTCATACCCTGCGTTTAAAAACTACAAAATTAAACGATTGATTCATTAATTAAAGTTACAATAATACATTGTGATTATTAAGTATAAAGTCATAAAGCTTTGTCTGGGACAAAATTATCTTGAAACCAGCGGGTTGCGATAAGAAAAATGTGGTAGAAAATTATTAATACAGAATTAGTTGAAAACAATGTTTCAGTTTCAGTGTTGAAAATTGAGTAAACAAGCTTTTGAATGTATTTCAGCAGGTAATAAAACACGTTTATGTCCATGGTTTTCTTAAGATGCATGGGTGCACAGCAATATATAGGCCTTTAGCTTGAGATAACTTCTACCGCGGTTTGATTGCTTTGAGTCGCTCGTGTGAGTAACTTTTTAGCTAAAATTCGCGGATTTAATATAATCATTTCATTTTTAAAGGCTCGTATTTCTTAATGCAATATATGTGCACCGTTACCATCACTTTCAAAGGTTGATTTATGATTTATGTATGCAAAAGGTTGATATGTCAATTTTGATATGTCAGGTTTTGTACCTTTTATAGAGTCATAAAATAAAGAATGCAACACGATTGCGAAAAAGGTTGCGACTTGGTTATAATCCCAGTAAAAGTTTTATAGAAATAGCTTACGTAATTTCTACCATATCTATAGAACCTATGTTAATAAAGTGATTTTTTCTCTGCAGTGTCAACATAAAGGATAAAGCTGAAGTTCATTGTCCGATTTAAATACTCTTGAGCATAAGTGACTGACAGTTCAGAAGAAGTGCGTTTTCTTCAAAAACATAATTCCTGACACGTAACTTGTAATGTGCATGAGTGATTAACTATTGGCCATGATTCAGTCTCTTAGCTCTGTGGATCGGGCTACACGTCTTGATATCAACAAATCGAACAGTTAATGATCCAAATGTTTTGCCAATGTCAATGTCCATATGATGTGGGACAATGGAACATTTTTTCCCAAGCAATTCAAACCTCTTTATTAGAATATGTTGTCGAGCCATTTTCCGTTCCACTAAGGAAACATTGGTAGGTTGTGAAGTACTTTGTCGACATCGATGAGTTGTTGTGTTGTTGCGATAAGGTGTGACTGTAGCTTACGTTCGAGTGAAACCCACGTTAAGTATATTTATATTAGCAGTTACTTTTAACGCAATAGATAAGCAAAGTGCGGTGTTCATGTCAATATTAGCAGTGATTAATTGTAAGTTTAGCTCTTGCAAATGTACTGGCTTCAAAATAATAGCACATTTTTTTTCTATTCTATGAAAGATTCATAATTGGGTATAGTAGGAACACCCATTCCCAACAAAACAGAATCAGACAAAAAGGTATTGTTTGCAAATTCAGTACTTCTTCGCTACGAGACAAAGAATCCAGTATATTTCTTTTAGGTTCCCAGATTGACGAAAATGAAGGAAAAACACACCATTTTACAAAGAATTCAATTCTTCCATGGCGTTGCCTACATTTTAAAAGTCTTTCTGCATTGAAAACTTTTGTCTTGTTTACTATATTAGCTGTATAATGTTTCCTTACTTTCTTGGTCTCTGTAATACTTTCTGCTCTGTCTTTCTCATTCTTACTCGTGTAGGGTCTGTCTAGATCTGCACTCTCGGTCAAATTATGATCAGAATATTTGCTGCGGACACTAGCGCGCGTTGAAGTCGGTCAAAAGCTGACTGGCAATCAACGTTCCAAAGAAATTTTTCAGATTTCTTTGCTAGGTTAGTGAGTGGCTGAGCTAAGCGTGCAAAATTTTTCATGGAAGCTCGGTAAAATGATGCAAATGCTAAAAATTTTCGTACATCTTCAACGGTTTTTGGAGTTGAAAATTCAGAAGCTACTTTGATATTGGTTGGATTTGGTCGAATACTGGAACACTCTGATTTAGTTTCTGCAACTGTATCAGCAGTAGTGAAGGTTGCTAATTTCGTTGTTTTAAAAAGAGTAACTGCTTTTCCTGTAGGGTTGACTAACCTCACAGGCACTGTTCCTTTTTCCGAAACAGTGACATGCTCAGACACACCAAAAATTGAGTAATTCTCAAGAAGATCAGTTGTTGGCAAAATACGACCATCAGTTCCTTTTTTGAGTGGAAAATTCACTTTAGCGTAAATTATCGTATCGGACTTTGGTTCTAGAACAAACGTTTTTAACACAGATACAGAACTGTCATTGTAATTCGCGCTCTCAGTCGTTGACAATTCGTTTTGTATTTCACTTGAGCCACAGAAAGTATTTGGACTTTCTAGTAATTGGTCACTCTGCATCTCAAAGTTCGCCAAATTTTCAGAAAACATCGGCTCACGCAACAAAGTTTGATTCTGGCGTTCCTGATAAGATATGACACTTAGTAATACCATACCAAGCGGAAAGATAAACATGAAAATCATCGGATAAGTTGCAAAAATTATTGCAAAAGTGGCGACAATGCACAATAAACTTATTGTTTTGTGGTCAAACATTTTTGTAAAATCTTCAACATTCCTCGAGGTCGAATTGTTATCACATGTTTGGTGCTCCTCATACAAAGGTACGGATACTAATTGGTTCTCATTTTGACCTTTATTATCTTCAATATCTATTTGAGACTTTTTCATATCTCTTTTGAGGATTAAGGGATTATCCAAGGCGTCCCTTGGCCCATTATCCGAAATTTTATCTCCGGATTTACTGCTGTTTGTAGAACAACAGATGCTCGGTAAAGTGTACGCACATTCGTTACTCAATTCTCTTGATGCATTGTCTTCAAAAATATTATCATTATCAACTTGAGCACCATTTGTGGTCTGATTGCCACATTTCACATCTTTAATGACATGTTTGTCACGTGAAAAACTGTTTATCTTTCCTTGTGCTTTGATGGCGACATATGGTTTTGTGAAATTACTTTTCTTATTTGTCCAATTACGTGGTTGAGAACGTTGCTTTTCTTGTCTAGGATTTTCAAAAGTTTGAGTCTTTTTGCCTCTTTTTCCAAAACTACTTGGATAGCGAAAACGATAATTAAATTTGTCGGCTTCCAGATGGTTCTCACGAGGAAATCCTCTGGAAGCCTGTCTCAGTTTAACTGAGACTGGCGATAAAATTGATTATATGGGCGGTTCCTGTTGCACTTTGCAGCAATATGCCCAAACGCGCCGCAGTTGTAACATTGTGCGGTATGAAAACGAGATCGATTTTCATCATTAAATAAACGTTCTTGTCGCAAATTATCAAGTCTATTTGTTAAAATTTGCATTTGCTGTTGTATTGACTGAAGATCTTTTTCGATTTTTGTTGTTTGTTTCAAATTATCCATTTGCGGCGCAGACGGCTGAATTGCTGCGACATTGTTGTTTGCTGGAGAAAGCGAGCTTTTTACTTCATGAACAATTAAGTCGTTCATTTGAGGCAAGACGACATTGACTGATCGAGATTCGGAATCTATAACAGATTCTTTTAGCATTGCTAAGTTTTCAGCTTCTTCAAAATTCTTTGGTTGTTTTAAAACACAGAAGCTTTTTAACTCGGGCAATAGACCGTTGAGAAAAATATGAACCCAGTCGGCTTTGGGTAAATCAAGGCGTGAACACTGCCGACGAATGTCAGCGGCAAAGTCAACGACACGCTCGTTCACTTTTTGCTTGCGCTGACCCAAAGTCTGCCTTAATCTCCACTGTGTTGCAGCGGGATCAAATTTATTCAAGAGTTCCTTCTCAATATTTTGAAAAGAACCTTTTGCATCTTGCGGCAACGCATTGAACCACACAGCGGCATGGCCCTCCAGTGAAACTGGTAGCGCTGCCGTTTTCTTGGTAGGGTCCCACCCATAAAAATCACAGACTTGTTGGAACTTTTGTAGGAATTGATGGATGTCTTCTTTTTCCGTTCCGCCAAAGTTGGGGAGTTTTACCCCGTGTTGGGTCCCATGGGAATTTTTGCCCTCTATTGCCTTCTCTAAAGCTGCCAGCTGTTGCTGGTCAGACTGCTTCATTTCATATAACTTTTCAAAACATTTAGACACAATTTCTTCTACGGATTTATTAAAACTTGGTTCTCCTCCGCCTTCGGCCATAGTTATTAATTCTTTGGAGGGTATCTGTTCTACCTTACTAAACGCTACAGTATCTTTGTATGCCTGACTGTCTTCCAATTCTCCGTCAGATTCTGTACCTGAAGAATCTGAGCTATCATTAGCGATATTCTCTGTCTTTGAAATTTTTGATTTTTTCTTGCCAATCGTCTGGATGTGTTTAAAAAGCGATTTTCCTGTTTTTTGATTTTTTTGTTTCTTCTTTCAATGGGCAAAAACCCTCACAAAATTCGTCACCGTCCGATTTCTCAGCCAGTTTTTTGGTTTTCGAACGGGTCAACACTTTGTAACGAAGGCGATTAAAATATAAGCAAAATCTTTTAAAGAAGAAAAAACATAAATGTTTAAGTTATATTATGACAAGATTACGGGTTAGTATTAAAATGTTAGTTAGTTAAGGTTCCCTGAACGCGAACAGAAAGACACACCCCTCATATATACCAAATGATCTTCTTTCTTCACAGAAACGAATTCACAGATGAAATAAAATTGGAACGAACTCACCAAGAATGATAACGGATTCTAGCACCATTTGTAATATTCTCCACCATTTGTAATATTCTCCACCATTTGTAATATTGGCTGGGGAATAGCTCTTCTACGGAGAAAGGACTCCATTCAGGTACACGGGAACGTTACCATCCTTTATTCTTTCTTGGTAGTCAGTTCGCTACATAGCTACTCAGTGCTCAAGGCTCTGACACACTCTACATTCTGATGTGTTCTCGTTCTGACGTCTGTGCGGACTAACTATGAAAGCCTGTGTGTGTTCACATATATGTAACAGACACTACCTTCTATTGTTCACAATCTGAGCTCACAAACATTTGACAGGTGCCTTGTGGCT